>JACXGI010002221.1:8504-76938 GCA_016801175.1 Esox masquinongy
GAGAGAGAGAGAGAGAGAGAGAGAGAGAGAGAGAGAGAGAGAGAGAGAGAGAGAGAGAGAGAGAGAGAGAGAGAGAGAGAGAGAGAGAGAGAGAGACAGACAGACAGACAGACAGACAGACAGACAGACAGACAGACCCTTGTTAAATAGCGTAGTGGTTAGTGACGTGGGCTACATAACAACAGGTTCCGCGTTGGACTCCCGTCACAGTCAAAACACATTATGCCTGAGGATTTGTTCAGGACAGACAAAATTTTGCTGGCTACAACTGTAGCTACGTAATAGGAAGCCTAAAATAAAACAGTTCTGGTGGATATTAGAATTTGTTCAGGATAGACAAACACTTTGCTGGCTACAATTCGCTCGTCTTTCACTGGACAAAAAGGTCAGTTATCGTCACCTATATTGATAGATACTGTATCAATGTCATTCATGAATGGCTAATTAGCTGTTAAAATGGCCAGTGTCAAAAGAGGATTTGTTCAGGATAGACAAAAACTTCGCTGGCTACAACCTTCAGTAGCTATGTTATGGGAAGCCTAAAATGAAATTGTTTACTGTTATATTGCAACTATTTCTGTTGGATTTTCGAAATATGTCTTAGGATTTGTTCAGGATAGACAAACACTTCGCTGGCTACACGATTCTCTCGTCTTTTCACTTCACGAAAAAGTCTGTTATCGTTAGCTATATTGATATAGAAGTTATTGTATCAATGTCATTCACGAATGGCTAATAAGCTGTTAAAATGGCCAGTGGCAAAAGCCATACAGTTCATAGATTCTATTTGTGGTGTAGGTAAACAAATGGCGTCTAGCGACATATTACTAGCTAATAAGCTTTTAAAACGGCCAGTGGCAAAAGTCATACAGTTCATAGATACTATTTGTGGTGGAGGTAAACTTAATAATAAACGTTACTCAGTTAAACACAATGGTTAATGGTGTCTAATGAAATATTCAAACTTGACGTGATGTTAATGCGTGATTATATAATGTCAAGCGAAAATTATATAATGTCAAGAGGCTATACTGACATCTGGATCAGGATCAGCAAATGAACAGCTTTGTGTCGCAGTGATTAACGACACAGCCTTTCACGTGGGCGACCCGGGTTCAAATCTCGAGAGGGCAGCCACGATTAACACTTTCTATTGCGGGCTGGCTGCACTAGGTTTGCCTGGTTTCTTGTTTTGAAGTGAAAGGTTTTCCCATTCTTGCTTGATATAGGATTTCAGATGCTCAACAGTTCAGGGTCTCCTTTGTCATATTTTTTGTTTCATAATGCGCAAAATGTGGGTGACAGGGCTGGACTGCAGGCGGCCCAGTTTAGCACCCAGACTCTTTTACTATGGAGCCATGCTGTTGGAACACATGCAGAATGTGGTTTGGCATTGTCTTGCTGAAACAATCAAGACCTCCCCTGAATAAAATGTTCTCTGGATGGCAGCATTTGTCACTCCAAAATCTGTATATTTTGTTCAGCATTAATGGTGCCTTCACAGATGTGCAAGTCACCCATGCCATGTGCACTAATGCACCCCCATACCATCACGGATGCTGGCTTTTGAACTGTGCATTGATAACAAGCCGGATGGTCCCTCTCCTCTTTAGCCCAGAGGACACAGCGTCCATGTTTCCCAAAAAGAATTTCAAATTCAGACCACAGGACAGTTTTCTACTTTGCTTCAGTCCATCTTAAATGAGCTCAGGCCCAGAGATGGTGGTGCGGTTTCTGGATCTTTTTTAGATATGGTTTCATCTTTGCATGGTAGAATTTTAACATGCATTTGTGGATGTAGCGACAAACTGTGTTCATAGACAATGGTTTTCAGAAATGTTCCAGAGCCCATGCAATGATTTCCAGTACAGAATCATGTCTGTTTTTAATGCAGTGAGCGCTCGAAGATCACGGCCATCCAATATTGGTTTTCGGCCTTGTCCCTTGCGTACAGAGACTTCTCCGGATTCTCTGAATCTTTTAATGATATTATGTACCATAGATGACGAGATCTCCAAACTCTTTGAAATTTGACGTTGAGAAACTTTATTCTTAAAATTGTTGCACTACTTGCCCGCTCAGTCTTTCACAGAGTGGTGAACGCCTCCCCATCTTTACTTCTGAAAGTCTCATCCCATGTGAGTTGCTCTTTTTATGCCCAATCATGTTACTGACCTATTGCCAATTAACCTAATCTTTTTTTTTTAGTATTACACAAATTTTCCAATCTTTTGTTGACCCTGTCCTAGCTTTTTTGAAACATGCTGGTTAGGTTTTGCTTTCAAGCCAATAATGGCTAAAGAGGGTTGAGAATTTCATTGATGCGTTGATTAGATTAGATTCAACTTCACTGTCATTGAACAGTACGAGTACAGTACAACAAAATGCAGTTGGCATCTAACCAGAAGTGCAAATAGAAGAGGGCAGGAAATTTGCAAGTATAGTGTATGTTACAAGCGAATATATAGATGCAAATGGCAGCTCTAAATGAGCAATGAAGGCAAATAGGGGAGAGCAGCAATGAGGTTCCCGAGGTAGACATGTACATGGAACAACTGAAAAATGCAATTCTAAATTTGCAGTGCAAGCAAATTGAAGGTGCAAAGTGGCATGTGCAACTGAAATGCAGGGATAGCAGCAATGAGGTTCCTGAGGTAGACACGTTCATGTAATAACAAGGCAGTGTCAGAGTCCAGTAGTACAAGTGAGTAGTGCAACAAGGACCCTGAGAGGCAGTACTAAGCGGAGGGCAGGTGGGTATGGTTAGTGATGTTAATTTCCCTACTGTTTCCCTACTGGAAAGAAACTGTTCCTGAGCCTGCTGATGCGGGAACAAAGAGACATGTACTGCCTGCCTGATGGTAGGGGGCAAACAGTTTGTGGCATGGATGTGAAGGGTCTCTGATGATGCAGCGCGCCCTACGCAGACATCAATTAGATAGTAGCTGGGAGCCAGCAAGTGTCTGATACACCTAAGACTTGTTACAACATTGCAGTTACTTCAGAATTTCTTCATGAGATAGGCCTACATTGCATGATATTACAGCAGCTGGGATGGTGTCAATGAAGCACGTGCAAAGAGAGCAGACAACTTTCTTTTCCATGGTGTACCATTTGACTTATCATGCTCTTTATTATTTTTATTCAATTACCGATGTTCTGTAAATCGTGTTCATACCCGAAGGAGTTCCAGCCTCTGACTAAGCTATGATACATTGGCTCATTAAGTTGCGCGGTGCATTATGGTATCAGTAGTTGTTTGTGTGCACACCAACTATGAATTTAAAGAGCAAAAACACTACAACCATGTTGGTTTTCTGGGTAAAAATGGTAATTGTGCACATACAAACATAAATTCGTGCACATAAATTTTTTTTCCGCATATGCAATCGGAATAAATCTGTTTCCTACCAGCCTTTTTAATTTGTTGTCATGGCAAACTCCACCTAAAATAGAGTTAAAATAATGCATTGTGAAGTACTTTTAATGATGACTGCTTGCATGCATTCTATTGTGTGACACTGCTAAAAAATCTTTGGGTCACAATGAACTTCTGGGCTGGTGTCAGTGCCGCTGGGGGTTAGTCGGTTCCTGGATGACAATTTAAAATGTGTGTACGTGTGGGAGTGTTTTCTCTGGAAAAATGTGTTGCAGTGGTGGAAAGGGTTTCCTTGTTTCAGGAGTTTTAGTACATTTTATGTAGAAAAAACAGTTCAATTTTAGCATACCCTTTAAATTATACTAAAAGATTTATTAAAAGTATATGATGTTGACACCATCTAAAACATAAATTCCACCGCCAAAAAAATTCCCAAAAACATAACCTATTGGTAAAATGTAAAATTGCAGCAAATGCAGCTATATTTGATCAATCAGATTAGGTAAGCTATTACCAAAAACATTATCACATGTAGCTCAACTGATGCAACATACAGGATGCAAATACACAGGTTAAAGCATAGGGTTTTGTCAGTATTCACCCTATTGAGCAAATCATTACCTGGATCCCAAATGTGATTTTGTACCTAGTTAGAATCTTATTGATTCATCTTATGTCCAGAAAATCGATAAACAGTGAATATAATGTAGGCTTAGCTGTTAGGGTATCTTGGAAATAGAGCTGGGCAATATGCAGTAAAAGCCATTACTTGTTTTCATTCAAACTTGTGGGTGATTCATGATATATCTTAATCTTTTAAAAATCTTTGATGTTTGTTTTATGATAAAAAAGGCCTATTATTTCACAAATACATCCCTTGTTCTTGAGTATTGTCCAAACATTGTGGATAGAGATCCACCATCAACTTTTTATTTTTATAACTGGTATGATGGTAAGTGCACATGGACCAATTGGTAGGACACCAAAATATCAAGTATTAATCAAATTCAGTTTTAAACATTGTGGGGAGACTGAAAATTCACAGTTCACTGACACACCTTATCCAATCTGACTGAGCTTGTGGGGATCTATAATGAAGAATGTAAGAAACTAATCTAAATCAATATCAGCGATTCCGTTGGACCAAACCTAAAATGCAAATATCGAGTTGAAACTAGACTCTCTCAGAAAAAACAGCAACATTTGACCAAGCTATACAAAAGTTATAGAAAAGCATATTTAATTTCCTACTATAAGGCTGTCTGGTTTTCCTATTCATCTGTTTGCAGAGGAAAAAACTAAATGTGGACTGTTGTGGAATCTTCCAAGCGCACTTCAGTTGCATGGAGGGGTGTACGCAATAAGGCACGAAGGGGTGTGGTATATGGCCAACATACCTTGGCCAAGGACTGTTAGGCACGTCGCATAGCCTTCAGTCAATCAGCATTCAGGATTAGAACCACATAGTTTAGAATACCAATTGAATTACAAATAATCCACAGCAAAACCTATTCCACTTGTTAAACCAACAAAAGATACCTTTGAAAAACCTTACTAATGCACAAAGAAATATTCCTAATGTACAAAGAAACGTATTTCTCCCAAAATTTTGTGACTATCTTTTCTGCATCCCTGTTACTGAGATGTTTTTTCTTTGCCACTATATTCCATCTACCTGACAGGGGTAACATATCTATAGTTTCATTAAACAGCATGATCATAACACAGGTGCAACTTTCACTGTGGACAATAAAATCTAAAATACTTTGTCTAAGCCACTTTGTCACACAATATCATAGGTGTCTCAAGTTTTTAGGGAGTATGCAACTGGCATGATGACTGCAGGCATGTCCATCAGAGCTCTTGGCAGAGAAATAAAATGTTAATTTCCCTACTGCAATCTAATGTTGTAGAGGATTTGGCAGTCCAACTGGCCTCATAACCACACATCATGCCAGATCAGGACCTACAAATCCATATTTTTCACATAAGATGTAAAGAGACGAGCCATCAAGACAGATGAAGAAACTGGATTTGCACAACCTAAATTTCTGCAGAAAGCATCTCAGGGAAGTTAATCTAAAGTGCTTGTTATCCTCACCAGCGTCTTGACCAGACTGCAGTTCAGTATTGTCGGAAAATGCTCACTGGTACTAGAGAAGTTCGCTCTTCACAGTTGAATCCCTGTTTTAACTTTAACAGGCACTCAGTAAGATCGCAGAAATTGTTGCATTTATATTTTTATTCAGTACAGTATCTTCATTTGAACACCTGAAAAAGTTATTTCAGAAGTACTGACTGGCTCCAGGTTATTGTGAAATGGTAGAACCTGAGCTACACATTCCCCCCCCTTTTCAAAAGATGATGACATTCTATTTTTAGCTGATGATGAGTGAAAACATTCAAGTAACATATCAAACTGGGGTAATGTTGTAGGTTACAACTGCAAGCACAAAGATATTTACCAGGGTACATTTATTTCTTGCTATATCAGATTATTACATAAGGAGACATTGGACACTAAAAAGCTAGCTGGCAATGTTCTAATGCAAGAAGATTATTCTTGAGAAGGAAACTATTGCCTCATGGCACAAGAAGTGAGAAACCAAAACAACATTATTCCTTTATTAAAATTCACTCCAACAACTGATTCCAGTTTATTGTGAAATGGCAGAATGCGTTACCAACATTTTTCCTGTGTGACGAAGACATGTTCTATTTTTAGTTGATGCGAGTGAATAGGCTTACATTCAAGCAGCAAAAAAAAAAAAACAGTAATCGGTGTGTATCTTAAATTGGCAAGTAATATATTTGATTATTTCTCGAAGAGATGTCAAAAATGCTAGCTTGATTGCTATGTCTTTAGCCAAATGTTTCTAAAAAGAAAAGGCATCAGTAAACATGTTGCTCCCCACTTTTGCCATTTTACCCATAATACTAGCTTAACCACTGATCTTTATCAATTTCATGGGGGTATGGATTTAGATCTTCCTGGGTTTCACAGATTTGTGCTGCCCACTGAGTCAAGTAGTAGCTTGGAGAGGCAAGCAAATTGTCCATACAAAGAAACATGCAAGCACACATGTAAATGGATTTATAACATCTTTGCTTGCCAACCAAAGTAATTATGAAATTGCTGGCTTTCAACAGTAAGGAAAATCAATCACCTAAGTTGTCACAAAGTGCTACATTACTGAACCCAATTTAATAGTAAAGTATGAGAAAAAACATCACTGCATTCAATCGTAATGACAATTCTCCATAGCAGCCTACTAAATATCAATACCTCAGATCGCTGGGGATATGCATTTACAACATAAGTTAGACAGTTGAGGTACACTACAGTGTTGTCTTGAACGAGTAAGCAAGAGTATAGCCTCAACCTGGCCACAAACTCATTACCTTTGGATGCAGAGAGCTGCTCAAACCACTGAGCTATGCAGCAGCTTGGCATGGTTAGGGAATTTTCTAGATACAACTACATAAGCACACACTTTAATGGGCTTTTTAGGTCTCTGCATGTGCCAAACAAAGTTCTGACTAAGAAACATTGTCTAAGCCAATAAAGCTAACTGCTAGTTATTTAGCTCATAGAATAATTGCAATCTGAGCAAACTTAACTAACAACGGCTAATACTACAGTAATAGTGTGGTATAATGCTAATGTGGGCCTAAATCAGTATGTCTCTGAAATCTTTTAAATCAGACAGGGAAAAAAACCAAAGCATGAATATATTACCTAGTTAGCTATATAAAGTAAAATCAAAGATGTTTTATCTCACATCCAGGAACTCCTGTGACATAAAATTAAAATGTCAGTTTGTAATTTTCACATAGTTTTAGTAATGCCAGTTACAACTATAATGTAGGACAATGTCTCAAATCAACATTTTGCCTTTAGCTTTCATGAGCTTTCATTGACTTGTGAAACCCCCAAATCTGGTCTGTTTTTTGAAACTGCATTTACAAGTGTTCCAGAAGTCTTGGCAATGTTGCATTCCTGTTGTAAAATAAAACAAATGATGTAATATCTATTATAGTCCCCTAGGAAACAATGACCAATAATTTGGCTCCTATCTTGACAAAGTAGTTCATTATAATTCCTTCACTGATTTTACTTTCAGGATTCCAACAAATCTAGACTTTTTTTACTCTTCATATCATGTAGCCAGTCAGAAAATTATACCAAAACATAACATCTCAGGCTGAAGATTAAAAAATATAAAACGATCAGAACAGTTAAATCACTTAATGTATATGTTACCACCCTATGATCAATCACTCATACACCATCATTTAGTCTACTGCATGAACATTCAACCAAGTACGTTCCAACCAAGTATGTTTGGATTTTCTATATCCGACCAGCTGTGTTCTCTGAATGAAAGATTTTATAGAACATATTTGACATATGTCACAAATACTACCAACAGGGTTTTCTTCGACCACAGGTCAAGGACACAGGATCCAAATAAAAAGTTTCAGAGCACCTTTAAATGTGCATTGCAGCTGTACAGATCATCACTCTAATGCCAGAGAGATCAGTACCAAACCCTAAGGCATAAACAAAGGGTGGATCATGGGTGTGTTCCAGGTTGTCGTTACTAACAGCTGTGCAGTTCATCGGACTCATTACAGATTTAGGAACAACACCAAACCCTCAGGTCTGTCTTACATTAAGCGTGACTTCCAGGCTGGCTTTAGGCAGCTCATCTCAAAATGGAGTGAAAAACATCACAAGAGCGAGAACCACATTAACTTGACAGAATCATCTTCTGAGATGCACTGTCAACGGGGCTCAGATGAAGTCAACTGGGAACGCACCCACAAAGCCAGCCAGGCACAGTCCATCAGTGGATCAGCAGCTAGCAGCGTTGCGTGACAAGGCCAGAGAGAGACAGAGAGAGAGTGAGAGGGAGGGAGGGAGAAAGAGAGAGTGAGGCCAAACGAGCGAATGAGACCTGCTGCCAAGCTTAGAGGATGACGGCTCACTGCAAGGCGCTAAATGTCACACAGGTTGAGACACACGGCATTGCAGGCAAATGAAACCCTATTCCCTCTCATCAAACACACAGATTGTGATACGTGATACACAGCCACACACAACACACAGACAGAGAAGCCCACACAGTGTGTGTTTAGATCCCTACGGAAGCAGAAGATGGGACCTGTGTTGTGTCTCCATCTGTCCATGGGCAATGTCCATCAGAGAAGATGTCTGACGTGCAAGTCCTACCGTCATCTAAATGTGTTTCTAAAGCCTCTATCAGTAGGACGACCGCAGAGATACAACGGACTTTGGCCTTTAGATCATAATGAATAACGTTATGAAGATGGGACCTAGATCTCCACTCCTACTCCTGAGACACGTTCTGAGCGCGGGGCTGACGGTATTCTGCGTTGGCTGAGTTCATATTCGACAGTCATTCTATTACTAGTAGTAACTGGTTATTGTGCATTTTAACAGGAAACATTTCCTAAATTTGTTCCAGAATGCATTATAAATACATTTGATTTGATCTGCTAGAAACAAATCACTGGGTCACTCTACATCAGAGTTATGCATGGCACAGCAACACAGAAAGAATGCAAAAACACATTTAATAGAAATGTCTAAAACCCTCTCAGTGGTGATTTTACATTTCTATGGTCAGACCACGGTTGGAAAGGTATTTCTATGACTTAAAAAAATATTGCTAAACAGAAAAACTATAAGTGAATAGACAAAGTCTAATAACATAACATCAGTGGCACATTGGGTGCAGGCCAAGTTATTCATCAGAAAGTCTTTGTCAACTGATTTCCTATTAGGAAATCATTTCCCTTCTGAAGGACAATAACAAACCTTCATCTATTCATATCATCCTCAGCCAAGAGGGTAGGCATCTAACACAACTCAACTAAACAATACAGCTTGAAAAGACTTATCTTATGTAAAAAGTAGTCAATGTTTAAACAGTCCCTGGCATTACAAGCTGCAGCGGAAAAGACCTACAGTAACTAGAGCTGTAACTCTACACACTTACAGCTAGCCTATAGTCAGAAATACATGACACTGGCTGTGTTACACAGACAGCCCGATTCTGACCATTTTTTCCACTGTGTGGCCGGTTGACAAATTTACTATGTAAAGGATCTGTTGTGAAAAGACCTGATGTGAGTTAGTGGAAAAAATATCTGAATTGGGCTTCCTGTTTAAGCCTCTGAGACTTGGGTGAAAGTGGAATTCCCCCAGCAGGGCCTATGTCTATAGAGAAAATGATTGTTGTATTTCTCCTCGCAGCTCTTTGAAGCACTGTACTTCCCAAAAGGCACTCATTTCCCTATATAGTGCCTTACATTCTACATCCACGTTTCCAACCTTACATTGTACAAACCACGTTTCCAACCTTACATTGTACAAACAACGTTTCCAACCTTACATTGTACAAACAACGTTTCCGTGGGACAAGGCGTAAAATGTAAATAAAAACAGAATGCAATGATGTGCAAATCATTTAAACCCTATATTCAATAGAAAATAGTACAAAGACAACTTATCAAATGTTGAAACTGAGACATATTATTGTTTCTTGAGAAATACATGCCCACTTTGAATTTGATGCCAGCAACACGTTTCAAAAATGTTGGGACAGAGGCAACAAAAGACTGAAAAGATGTGTAATGCTAAAAAACTAAACCTGGTGGAACATCTCACAACTAATTAGGTCAATTGGCAACAGGTCAGTAACATGAAATTAAAAGATGATTCCAGAGAAGATGGGTGTCAGAAGTGAGGATGGGGAGGTGTTCTCCACTCTGTAAGTCTGCGCGGGCAAATTGTGCAACAATATAAGAATAACGTTTCTCAATGTAAAATTGCAAAGAGTTTGGAGATTTCATCAACTACGATACATAATATCATTAAAACATTCAGAAAATCCTGAGAAATCTCTGTATGCAAGGGATAAGGCCGAAAACCAATATTGGATGGCCGTGAACTTCCGGCCCTCAGGCGGCACTGCATTAAAAACAGACACGATTCTGTAGTGGACATCACTGCATGGGCTCAGGAACACTTGCGAAAACCATTGTGAACACAGTATGTCGCTGCATCCACAAATGCAAAGAAGATACCATATATAAACAAGATCCAGAAGCACCGCCGCCTTCTCTGGGCCCCAGCTCATTTAAGATGGAGTGAGGCAAAGTTGAAAACTGTCCTGTGGTCTGACAAATCAAAATTTGAAATTATTTTTGTGAATCATGAACGCTGCAACAAACGGACTAAAGAGGAGGGGGACCAACCAGCTTGTTATCAGCGCACAGTTCAAAAGCCAACATCCGTGATGGTATGGGGGTGCATTAGTGGCATGGGTGACTTGCACATCTATGAAGGCACCATTAATGTTGGAGTAACAAAACCTGTATTTTGTAGTATTTTCAATTAAATATGGTACTATTTTCAGTTAAATATAGGGATAAATGATTTGCACATCATTGCATTCTGTTTTTATTTGCATTTTACACAGCGTCCCATCTTTTTTGAAAATGGGGTTGTAAATTTGGGCTAAAATAACTTCACTATATAGGAAACATGGTGCCATTTAGGATTGCAGAAAGAGATGTGGTAAATATTTGGCAAATATTTCTGAAGCCATTAGATATTATGTTGTCAGTAAACAGATTGGAGGGCAGGAAAACATGTGGTGGTCTAGTGACCCGAAATACTATTACACTATTTGACAGTGTCTGACAGTTTGACATCTAGAGGTTTAAGAAAAAAAGAACTAGGATACTTGCCTGGAATAACAATTGATAAACCTCTCCTGTTTCAAAACAGCCTAACCATCAGAACAGTTCATTTGATGAGGCAAAAAATAAATAAATCAAGAAGGGATTCTAAAAATGTTCTAGACTTGCTTGCCAATTCTATGTTCCATAAATATTCCTCTCTCTGATCTCTCCCCTATCCCGTCTCCTCAGCCGTGTGCACTACGCTAGTTCTATTCCACATTTCCTCTAAATATAGCACCCACACAGCCATGCACCCACAACAGACTGGCCAGACCACCAACACCCCCTCCAGACCAACTACAAGGTTGCTTTTATTAGCAGAGTTCTTTAAAACCCTCCTTACCTGGCATAGCTGCTGGAGAAGTTGGAGGGCAGGCTGGAGAGGCCTCCGTCCCCATAACTCCGGCTGTTCCAGGCCTCGCCCGCAGTCCCCAGCGAAGGATACAAGTTAAACACAGGCGGCTTCCGCTCCTTCTGTTGAGAAGCTCCGGCGGCGACAGAAGCGGAGACGTTGACAGTGGGGGGGTTGCTACTGCTGTTGACTCCAAAGTGGTAGCTCTGTCCTCCGGAGGTGCTCACACCACAGATTGAGATCGGGCTGTTGCTGGAGAGCTCTGAGGAGGGAGTGGATCCCCCGGTACCGCTGCTCATATGGCAGGAGTAGCTATGCGAGGTCGAGTTCTTCTCCTGTTTGATCACCCCCGGAGTACACAGCTGGATGAACCCAGCGTCCTTCTCCATCTTCACTACGGGGAAGGTGGCGGATGGGGTGGTAGGGTTGTTGCCGGTCGCGGGCGTGGCGGAGCTGGATTCATCCTGACGTGTTAGTAAACTACCATTCAATGTGGTGCTGTTAGAACCGCTTAAAATACCACCCCCACTGTTGATAGTAGTAGTTTGCTTGGAGTTGGGGTTTGGAATCCCACGATCCTGGCTGTCATCCCCCAGGAGAGAGCCATCAGCCAGGGAGTAGAGGAACTCATCGTCCCCTACGTTAAAGTCTGAGGGGGAGCCTGTTAGCTCAAAGTCCTGGAGGAGATCCATGGTGTTGTCGTTGAACAGCTTCTGATCTTTTCCAATGTACCCATCCTGGTCCAGATCCATAGGGTCCTGGTCCCGGTTGAAGTCTGCCTCCGTCCTTGTGGACATGGGGAAAAGGTTGGGGTCAGAGCCCCCGATCAGGGAATCCATGCTGGGTGAGGAGCGGTTGAGGTCTGCGATGCTAGCTTCCAAGCAGGAGAAGGTCTCCCCAAGGGTAAAAAGTCCTAACCCCAGGGAGGTGTTGGTCTGCTGGGGCGGGAACAGTAGATGCTGAGCCTGAGCTCGCTGGTCCTTGGTACTAACCTTAGATTGGATTACATAAGAAATACTTTATTAATATCTAATGGGAAAGTGGTTTGTCAAATAATCGCAGGGACTAACACAAAAAAACAACAATCAACTGTATGGTTGTGGTTAATTCCATTCCTGATAAAAACATATAATTTCAGGTTACTTCCAAAACTGACTTGAACTGAAACTGTAAGTAGCAGTACCTTGGGGGTCTCTATGTTCGGGGTCTCTGGGTCTTCAAGGTAGTGCCCCCCAGATCCGGTGGCCGTTATGGAGGCTGAGGTGACGTCTTCACGTGACAGAGGGTTGCTGAGTCCGTTGGGCACGTCGCCCGGTTGCATAAGTGGGCTGGATGGAAGAAACACGGAGGTGGTGGTCGCAGAGGAAACAGACATGGCACTGCGGGGAGCGCTGGTGAGAAGGATTCCCTCAAAGTGGTTATCGCTATATTCCAAGAAGGAGCTGCTCAGATGGACGTCATCTCTGTTGTTACTCCTGCTTTTCTTCACTCATCCTTGATCCATCTTTCAATCCTGTTATGTATAAAGAGAGAAAGCAGAGTTAGCAAATTCTGTTGTGGTGATAACATTGGTGGTCTTTCCCAGATAAAGCATCAAATAGCCTGCCTAAGCACGTCTGAGTGCAAAGACAATATTGCACAAGTGAAGAGGCAGGTTATAACAGTTACCTAGCAAGGTGTATCATCTTGCAAATACTTCCCCAACTATTATCAAGTTTTCAATTAACAATATCTACTGCACTTCAAAATGCGTTAGGTAAAAATAACCTTACATTTGTGATGTTGTGACGTGTACATGTAAATTGTACGAACTTAATCCGCATAGTTGCTGACAAACTGAGTAGTGAATAGTTAATTAACCAGCTCCACGATAAAAAAAAAAAAAATACAGATTTCTCCGAAGTTGGTTGGCCCCCCTGCTGCTAGGGCGCGCGCACTTGGTGACGCATTACAAGCTAGTTAGCTAGCAGCTAAATAGCGAACTATCCTTCGCTTGACAGTTATTTGAAAGTGACAAAATCGTCCAACACAAACAGAATGACGTAATTATTAACATAACTAGCAATGCTTGTGCAACTTTACTAATCCGCGAGTTAATCTACTGGAAGTTACATTTAGCTAGTACTCATCAGTTAGCTCGCTAAATACGTTCCTCTGCCCTGTAAATGTTGAGGGTGACAGCGAGCTAGCTAGCCATCTAGCAACATAATCTCTGGCTATTAATGCAAAACGAACGAGTTTAAAACTGAAATTTAAAAAACTAAAAGCATTTGTCTACTGTACCCCTCTGGCGTTTGGTAGTTGGTGCGACTCCATGCATCGTCTGACATGTTTTCGTTTGGTGTTATTTTGCTTGCAAACTGGCTAGCAATCTGAAAACTTCTGCTTGCTTACTGCAGGTAACAAATAAGCAAGTAATCGATTGAATCATCCAGTCCACTCCAATAATATGTTAGATATGAAATTGTATCCAAAATGCACTGACTTGACTGTGTCGCACAAAGCGAAAAGGAAAGTAGGTTCTAACCTCTATGAAAAACATACAAAATGGAGATGTAGCATTGCTAAACCCCCGTGGCTGGCCTGTTTACAACACCCACTGCCATCTGTCGTCAGAGATAAGGTACAGCAACTTGTGTACTACTGTGGAAACTTCTCTATGCACTAACTACAGTGTAGTAGCATGACTGAATACTGGCTGCATAACATAGGTATATAAAGTGGGATATGATGTCAGGTGTATCCTGGATGTTTTACTGAGTTAGCTAATGCACGAGAACTAGCCTATCTGAGAATAGATAGTCCAAGAAGAGTGAGAAATTGGTGAAACATGGCCCATACATTTCTTTGAAATATAGGCTGTATTTGAAACATCTATAGGAAGATGTAAAATGATTTGCGAAAACATGCTTGACCTTGCTTAATGTACAGGAGCAAGGCTAAACTCAACACGTTTCAATGTAACTACCATTAGTATTATCATGTATTTTTGTTTGGAGTAAATTTGCTTGTCTCTTTCCATTACCTTGTTCAAACCATGCATCCCATGTCCCACACAGACACAGCACATTCTATCGTTTCTATAGTTGCCATAGCTAGCTCCTTATTGCAAAATTGTGTAGGGTAGTTTGGGGTAAGACCCCCCCAAGATCAATGTCTAACATGTAGGGATTTTTTTGTATGATGCTCCCCATAGGGTTAGATTCCCCCCATGGGGTTAGTTAATAGTAGGGTTTTAAAGAATTGGCCCTGTTTTTTTACACCTCTTACCTTTTCCTCACATGTCATTTGATACATTTAAACTAAACTTATTATAATTTAAATAAGGCAACATTTTAAATCCCAGCAGTCTTTAAAATTAGATTCAGAAGAAAACGTTTTTAATAGCTGGCAGAGCATGTGTGATGGTACAGAGGAAATTGTAGTTGATTAAGACTAGTGGCAGCCAGAGGAGGTGTTGAGAAAGAGTGGTGACATTTTGTGTTTTTTGTGACGCCGGATTTACACCGGGCGCTTCTGCCGAGCGTTCCGGCTCCGATGAGGTTTTGTTCCGTCCTCCACGCAGTGTCATACCCCACCAGGAGCATTTCAGAAGCAGAGCGCTGCGAGGCGGCTGTATTGGTGAGTTCACGAGATCAACAAACAGCAATAAACTACTTTGCATGTCCGAAGTTGACTTCCTTTTGTTTTTGTATTTTTTCCTTGATTTTGGGTGTTCTACCATGAAGTTCTTCTATAGTTCCATAATTTCTTTGAATTTCTTCAAAGTTCTTCTATAGTTCCAAACATATGTAATTATTTATTGATATAACAAATAATGTCTCACAGGTCCTGTCCTGTGTAATGAAAGATTACTGAACATTTTAATGGGTTTTCAAGATGCATAAATACTAAATGGCTCTATACAAGTAGGCTACTTTTCAAAATCACGTAGGTCTATTATAAAGAAGATAATTAGGTTATAGTACTCATTTTCAGTACTCACTGTATAGTATAGTACTTATAGTACTGACTTTTTGTATTTGAACTGTGCGCCTTGGACGCGGCGTCCGTCAAAAATAGACAAGGCCTATCTTTAGCGAAGCAGAGCAGAGAGCCGCTTCTGGGACGCTTCTGAAACGCGCCGCGGCTCGTCTGGTGGAATCACAATCATTGACTAGAGTGGCCGCGTTCAGCTCCGGCGGCCGCGTCGGAACGCGCCGCAGAAGAGCCCGGTGAAATCTAGACGTGAGAGTTCCGACCCTAACTGTGTTTTATTTTAGCTGGATATTTTTGTTAATAATCAAAAACAAACTGGCACTACAGGAATTGTTACCAAAAATGTTTTGTTAGACATACATAGTTATTTTAACTATTTTAGTTATTTTAACTATGTATAGTTGTTTTGATTTTTGATAATTTAGCTTTATTGCATGCAGCATCTGTTTGTTTTTTCAACTATTTTTGGCTTGGTTAGCTATAGATAAAGTTTATGTAATACATCTGGACAGTAGCCAGTTTTTTAGTTTCCTGTTGGGAATTCCAGCTTAGACCAGAAAACTTTTGATTTTCTTGCATGTCAGGCTTCAAGTCAATGTTTCAGACCCTCTCCTGGGAGACCAGCAGACAAAAGACACATCCTGTTGCCTTGCAATGACTAACTTGATTCAAATAGTTATGTAGACCATCTGTTGGGGTGTCTGTGCAGGGCTAGAACAAAATGACATGTTGGTTCCAGTCAGAGATAATCAGACCAGTTAGAGCTGGTATAGTGAAGGTTAGTGCTGGTATAGTTAAGGTTAGAGCTGGTATAGTTAAGGTTAGAGCTGGTATAGTGAAGGTTAGAGCTGGTATAGTTAAGGTTAGAGCTGGAATAGTGAATGTTAGAGCTGGAACAGTTAAGGTTAGAGCTGGTATAGTTAAGGTTAGAGCTGGTATAGTGAAGGTTAGAGCTGGTATAGTTAAGGTTAGAGCTGGTATAGTTAAGGTTAGAGCTGGTATAGTTAAGGTTAGAGCTGGTATAGTTAAGGTTAGAGCTGGTAGATGGTAAATCATGTATCCTAAGTATACTAATTTAGGAAATTAGTGGGCCCATTTTAACACACATAAGTATGCTTATTATTATTTAAAAAGTACTTAAATAGTATCTCAATACTTTTTAAAAAAGTTTAAGCGTACTAAAGTACAACATCAACCTTATCTCAGTCTTTCACAACTGGACTCACATATCTTAACTGCTCAATACTATTATCACACTATTATCCAAAGCAACATCCAAAATTGAGTTTTTATACTTTTAATGTATTGACCCCTATGGGAATTTAACTTACCACCCAAGCACCATGCCCTACCAACAGAATTACACAAAAGACACACACACACACACACACACACACACACACACACACAATTCTGAGGACCAGTAAACAAAACAATTCCATGCTCCCTATCCCCTAACCTAAATACAAACATAAACCCTAACCTAAGCCTAACCGTAAACTCAACAACTTAACCCTACATCTAATTGGTGTGTCTGAAAAAATAACTCCAATACTAAAACAAAGTTTCCTAAGCTGGAGATCACATTTTTTATAAGGACCTGCCAAACAATCTTTTTCTGTTTTTTTTCAGAACACATTTTCAGGTTTTATTATCTTTGTGGGAACTAAAGACTGAGAAATCCATGTTACCTATCCCCTAATCCTAAGCATTACTTAACATTTAACCTCAATAACCTAACCTATTTATTCCTAAACTTAACCTAGCCATAACACGTAACCCTTAATGCTGATCTGTATTATATCATAACATTTAACATTTTCATATGCATCTCAGTCATATTGCAGCTAACAATGTTTTTGTTAGTCAAATGCCAAAACCCAACCCGCATGAATAAGGAAAATGTTATATTTTAGCTGGTAATGTGAAGATTCTGCCATAGGTCAATATTTTTATTCTCTGCTAAACACTTCCCTCTAGTAGCTGACCTTGGTACTGTTCATGGTGAATGGGTTTGTTTGAATACTGAAGAATGCCAACACTACTCTTGATTGCAATAAGCTCACCACACAGTTACACAGGGTTGCAAGCCATATTGTTCTTCACAAGACGTATTGGTTGGGCAGGACCTAATTACATTGGACCAATTTGCAGTTCCACACTGGGACTGTTTAATAATTAAAGTCATAGCATAATTTGATTTGATAATGGCTATTTGTGAAAAGCTAGTATTTATAATTGATCTTAAACGATTAAAAACACTGATTGTCTCGTCACTTGAACAAGGACATTTGATGAGATACTGGACATAATAACATGGGTTCTGGGAAGCATTGTGAATCAACAAGGCCTCACCACTCAAGAGGAGAGTTTTTACATTACATGCATCTTACCAATAAATTGTTAAAAATACAATCACATTTCTAAGGATATGCAGATTCACTTCTCTCACTTTTTTCTCTCTCTCATACCACTGTAGTGAAATTAGTGGATGACTGTCTCAAATGTGTCAGAGAAGGGAATTTTTGAGAGAGAATTTGGGTCAGTGTAGTGTCTGTGTGGATTGGGATAATAACCTATAGGCAGCGACTGAGGTGTTTGAGCCTGCTGTCCTTCCACTGCCTGAATAATATTGTATGACAGAACGCCCTGCTTGATTGCTCTACTGCCTTACACAAATCAGCACCAAGACACAGCTCTCAATTTAGACTATAAGAGATATGAGAAATACTGTGAGTAATGTTATATGTGATTTTTCAGAGATACAAGATTTGGAATTCAAATGAATCCACAAAGCAATATGTCTATAGTCACACAGTTATTTGACATGTCTGACCTATTTGTTTGCTTTAATGTGTCGAGCAGTGACAAATGGCGTGCTTTTATCACAACATTTCTTATTTGGAGGGCACTGGCTTGTCAGGGTAACAAGAGAGATCTACAGAACCTTTCAGTTCATCATGCTACTTCGAGCATTTCTTATGTCATTTTCAGCTGGGGACTCATATTGTCTTACATTATTCATGCTGAACTGGCATGAAATTCAAGTCCTTAAAATCTGGAACTGGTGGTGTTGTACAAACTAGAGAGATTAGAAGTAATAAAGTATTAGCAGTATGTTTGTTGATTTATTTGTACTGGAACAGCTTGGTTTTCAAAATAGGAAGTAAGTGGTTCTTTGCATCAGATTTAATGGCATCTGCTGTCGTCATTAGTAGCCTGTCCAACACACTCTGAAATATTTCATCCATTAGGATTTATTTGTTTCCGATGCTGTTTCATAACACATTATGAAATGGGTTGAATATCCAAAGCACAACTCAAAACAGCAAAGTACAACCTATACACACTCTCTGCACCACAGATTTTACCAAAGACCAGACACAACACACAAAAGTGCAGTGCTCTATAAGGACAAAATCTAAATCTCACATTTCTGCATGCCGAAAAAATCAGTAACAGCAGTGACACTGGCAAACATGAAATCCCTTCTGCGAGAATCCCACTCACTAAAGCTAGTCCCCTTCTGTGGCTGCTTAGCAACCCCTCCAGAAGCAGCACAATACAGAAAATTACTATGGTAAATTGTGACCACTGCTGGCCTCATATTCAATCACCTTTATTTGCCAAATAATTTGCATGTGCAGGACTTTGACACAGTGAAATGATACAGGTTGTAAAGCACCCCACAATGACTAAAACCACTAGTGCTTAGAGCACAGGGATGATGTGCATACGTTACTTCAAAGGAGTGGTCCTTTCTTCTGAATGGTTTGCTTTCAATGTAAGCAAAGGGCTCTGAAGGGTCAGCCTATGCAATGTGCATGCTGCAAGGAGATGGTCACATTAGTTGCAGTACCCTTAGGGAATGTGTAAAGTTACGATGTGCAATGTGTTAATATTGGAATTGCCACACTATGTTACAGACAAAAACAAGCGCACAGACTATATTTAAATGTAGGCTACAGGCCGACAATCGCTCTCAACCACCCCTGAAAAAGCACAAACAAGATAATACCATGAACACATTTGGTAAGTACAACGAGGGAAAAGACGACGGACATTGCAACATATGAGCTATTTAAAGATAATCGCTGTGACAAGTACTTGTTAGAACCACCAGAGCATGGATTCAATTGAAAGCCAATGCAGGCTCAGCCTGGCTTCTCATTATTCCAATGGCCACTTGCAACCGAAAGAGCGATCAGGACTACCTGGATGGTTCTGAAGTGACTCGCACTCATCCAGTCCAATCACGCAGTCTCCCAAAGGCCCAACAACTTACAAACCCGTAAAAACTGAAGACAGACATAGGCCTATGGACAGTATTATTCGTAATTACTGAATTTTGCAAAATATCGCAAAAGCCTTTCCTACGTTAAATGGTTTATAATTAGTCAGCTGTTTTATAATTACACTATAAAACGTTTTAGCCAAATAATCCTCTAATTAGAAATACTGACTAGAAAAATTAAACATCCGTATATAAAATTCAATATTGAAAAATCTCGTTTATATTGTTATAGCATCTCAGCCTGGGTATCGTAGTTTGCGGAATGTTTATATTCTATAAAATACAATTCAGAATATAGACTACTCTAATACGTTGTATGTTGTTAAATGTCATTTTCCTTTAAGATGATGATGGGACATTAGGCCTACACCCAATGCTATTTTTTTCTCCCGTGGAACACTGAAGAAACATATCTTAACCGTCCTCACTGCCCTGCCAAACCGACCGGTTCTTCTGCTCTCCTGTATGCACAACAGTTTGGAGACAGAGAGATGGGCGCGCGCTGCCCTGGCGCCCGGATTCATCTTCACTTTAAAAATCCAACAGCACGCGCATGGCAATTTCAGCACGGTCTCCGTGAACAGCGAAGGTGCGGTCGATTCGGGGCGATGAAGTTACATTGGACCGTTAGAAATCAATCTGCAAGGACATGAGCTTGCCTTGCAGAATCAAATAAGTTATAGATTTTTATCCAGAAATTACTGAATTGGAGGATGCGCGTAACTATGTTTTATACTCACGGTGAAATTCTGGTTATTTTAAAATGATTTCACCCTAGGATTTCTATTTATGGACTCTCAGCACAATAGCAATGGATGCGTACAACATAACGCGTGCCTTGGATGTGGGGATCAATTTCATTCAACAGAAGACATCCTTGGTCGGCAAGCATTTTACGCGCGGCTTAAAGGAAGCACTTGAGGTTTTTTACAGCACTTGTCTTGAATAATGAGGGAGTTTGTAATAGGGATCAAAGGTGTCCTTGGTGTGTAGGATAGTGAGCACGCGGAAGACCGCGGAAATTCATCCCACATAGATTGAAAACTTTATGGGAACATCTGCGCGCTGCAGTAACCGGGATTTGGTTTTGTGCATTACCTAAAAATGGCACTAAGTGAAAACTGTAAAACCCAGCCTGCTAAAGAGACAGGGTCGGTGCAAAACCCGCCGTCTGATGTTATTGAACTAAACGTAGGTGGGCAGGTGTATTACACTCGCCTTCCTACTTTAACAAGCGTCCCCAATTCCTTACTGGGTCGGTTATTCTCGACCAAGAAGGGGTCATCGAACGACTTGGCGCGGGACCTCCGGGGACGTTATTTTATCGATAGAGATGGTTTTCTGTTCCGCTATGTATTGGATTACCTGAGAGATAAACAGGTCGTCCTTCCCGACCACTTCCCCGAGAAAGGGCGGCTTAAACGGGAAGCTGAATACTTTGAACTCCCCAAACTGGTCAAACTTTTGTCTTACGATGAGTCTAAACAGTTTCTGGACGACCCTTTCCACGGTGATTTCGACGACGTATCGCTAGACAGCGATCAGAGGATATATTCCTCTTACTCTCTGGATCGGAGGTATGGATACATCACGGTTGGTTTCAAAGGCACATGCGCGACACCGGGGGGCAAGATCGGACAAACTGATCCCAAATCCAAAAAAGTAGTACCTAGAATCTTCATTAGCGGAAGGATCGGCCTCGCCAAAGAAGTGTTCGGAGACACCTTGAACGAGAGCCGAGACGCGGACAGACCCGAAGACCGGTACACATCCCGGTTTTTCCTGCGGTTCCGTCACTTGGAGCGAGCCTTTGACATGCTGTCGGAGAGTGGGTTCCACATTGTCGCCTGTAATTCCTCTCTCACCGCGTCCTCCATCAGCCATTATGCACCAGACAAAGTCTGGTCCAACTACACGCAGTACGTCTTCTACCGTAAGTGAACGTTTATTTCCCACATTATCCCCTCAATACCTACTCCATTAAGGCCACCTGGTTGTTGCTATCAGTCAATCCATGAATCACTCTGTCAATTACATTTTATTTAAGTGCTTGAACAGATACTCAGTCTAAAACTATAAGAGCAAGCTATGCAGATTTTGAAGCAATGACGCTATTAAAAAGTCTATAGAAAGGCAGAATCCTAGGAAGAAACCTAGAGAGGAACCAGGGCTCCCAGGGGGTGAACATTGCAGTACTGGCTGTGACAGGTAGTGACTAAAAGACTGTGTGGCTATTAAGGTCAGGTCAGTCTTCAAGATGTTCAACATTCATAGATGACCAGCATGATTAAATTATACCGTTTGCATTCCTCAGTAGCCAGCATAAAAATGGAGAGATAGTTTGATGTGCCAGTAACAGCTCCTGTAGACTTCCATTAATTTTTCTGAACTTGGTAACTTTGTTTAAAATGAAAGAACAAGAAAAGGAATCCTTCCCACCCCCCATCAAACCTGTCATCCTACAGCCGTCCCAACCCTATCCAAATCAGACATGCAAACCTATGCCACACACACAGACAGACACACACAGACAGACACACACAGACACACACACACACACACACACACACACACACACACACACACACACACACAAATGCATCTAAAAACATACAAACACAGGAGGATAAGATGAGGTTGTATCATAAATAAAATAGCACCACTGCACCAGCCAACATCATCCCACAATCTGTTACCACATTGACAGGTGTGTGTATTGTTTAACATTCCTCCCATGCGTGGTCCAAACCATACTGCCATATAGCCAAAGAAATGGCCCAGTTTGACCAAAAAGACACTGCCTGCGTTACTACCTTCATTAGTAACACATTGACCGTCTCCTTTGCTGTCTACCTCAATCATCCCTTGGTTTCTCTGTTTGAGGACAGGAGAGGAATACGCTGCACCATATGCCCAGTTAAGAGACACTTCGTTTGTAGATCCAAATGGTTCTCTTTGGAATCCTGAAAGAAATCCATTTGGCGGGTCCATGTTGGGGGTTTGGGTGGTGGTGGATGAGGATGACGACAATGGCTACGGGAGACATATGGTTGGCTGATGATTTTCCTGTCGATTCGTTAATATAATTATAACTGAATAGGTGGACGTTGACCTACTAACACCAATTTTACTGTGTGTTTCTACTGAGTCATTATGGAGCCTGGAGGCAGGGAGTACAGTGAGGGGGATGACGGATGACCTCTGGCCTTACTGACAGGCATGGTTACTGGACTGGGGAGACGAGAGAGAGAACGCCGAGGAAAGGAATGAAGCAGGAGGGAAGAGAGGGCAAATGGGGCAGAATGAGAGGAGACCTAAAGAGAGAGAGATTGAGATTAAGTTTCTGTCTAACCTCAATGCTACTGGACTGAGGGAGAAAAAAGAGAGAGAGAGGGAATGGCGGAAAAGTCAAAGAGGAGTATGAAGAAATGAAGGAGGTAGATGAAGCAGTACTAAGAGCATGATTTGGAGAGAAGAGAGTGAGAAAGGCTGAGAAAGTGAGGAAACACAAAACAAAATATAGAAGGAGCGAGATGTTCCAGTCTGTTCATCACAGGGACTCTGAGGTATAGAAGAAAGGAAAACGTTACAACTAAACTTAAAGGGACTCTTGAGCTTTTGTATAATTTCAAGCACTAGTTATCAAATTAATGCTCCCAAGCCAAAACATGCCACAAATGTTTTGTATATTACGTCACCAAACTATGAACTATGTGATCCTTTTTTGTCTTATTTCATATCCGATTCAAGATTTTTGTTGTCCTTAAAATGCAGAACTGCTTCTTTAATGTAGCACAAGGTGAAATGTCACAAGGTGATAAGTGTAAGGTTCGTAAGTCTTGGTAGACCAGTTATTTGTGAGACTATTCTGATACCCAGTGTCCCACACCCTCAACAGGAACATGAGGAGTGTTGCAGGGCTGTGGGGCAGAATGTTATAATCAGCCTGTGGCTTCCCATCCATTACTCTGACTGCTCTTTCTGCTTCAGTATATATACTGAAGCAGTATATATATATATATATATATATATATATATATATATATATATATATATATATATATATATATATATATATATATATATATATATATATATATAGATATAGATATATATACACACACACACACACACACACACACAGTAGAAAATCTTTACGAACTAAATATAATAGATGTATATTCCGATTAAGATTTTACGTTTTAAAGTTCGCTGGGGACTCTTAAGTGGTCACCCATGAAATACTGTTGCAATGGGATATAAATAGGAAGTGACACACATGCTAAACTCTCTTAGTCATCCACCAATCAGGCAATAGGTATAAAAAGATAACTACATGTCTGAAAATACCCATCAACAATATTAGGGCAATATTTCAGAAATGTAAAACAGCGGGAGGATGCAATCAATCAATCAATCAATAAAATTGATAAAGCCCTTTTTACATCAGCAGTTGTCACCAAGTGCTTTTACAAAACACCCAGCCTGAAACCCCAAGGAGAAAGCAACAACAGTGTTGAAGCAGTGGCTAGGAAAAACTCCCTAAGAGGGACCGAAATTTAGGAAGATACCTAGACAGGAACCATGCTTGGAGGGGTGACCAGTCCTCTTCTGGCTGTGCTGGATGAACATTTTAAGAGTACGTTCTAATAATTAATAAATGCAAATGAACCTGCCTGGAAGAGAACATGTGTATTTTGACCTACACAGAGTGAGGAGGCTGGCTCAGGCGGCAACCAAATCTCCAAGATTCATAGTTGGAGAACTGCAGTCTCAAAAACTATGAATAGACGACACCTCAATGCCAACAAGTTATTTAGCAGCGTTTGCCAGAATAAAGCCGCTGCTACAAACAAACCACATAAGTAAGCGTGTGGAGTTTACCAAATGCCATTGGAAGTTTGATTTGAAACAGGTTCTACAGGCTGATGAGAATAAAATATAGCTTTTTGGCATCAAACAGCAGAGTTGTAAAAAATGCCATGGTCAAGTAGAAAATAACCTAATCCCTGCTGTGAAGTACGGTCGTGGGTCTGTGATGTTGTGGGGTTGATTTACTTCTGAAAAATCCTGGGAACATTGTTAGGATGTACATGGCAACATGGAATCCATCAAGCATTTAGAGATTGTTGGTCAAAACCTTTCTGCCTCGGCTAGGAGGCTAAAACTAAGTTGATGGATCATCCAGAAGGACAATGATCCAAAGCATACATCTCATTATCATGGCACCTGTCAGTGGGTGGGATATATTAGGCAGCAAGTGAACATTCTGTACTCAAAGTTGATGTGTTAGAAGCAGGAAAAATGGGCAAGCGTAAGTATCTGAGCGGCTTTGACAAGGGCCAAATTGTGATGACTAGACGACTGGGTCAGAGCATCTCCAAAACTGCAGCCCTTGTGGGTTGTTCCCAGTCCGCAGTGGTCAGTGCCTATCAAAAGTGGTCCAAGGAAGGAAAAGTGGTGAACCGACAGTGTCATGGGTGGCCAAGGCTCAATGATGCACATGGGGAGCCAAGACTGGCCTGTGTGGTCCGATCCAACAGACAAGCTACTGTAGCTCAAATTGCTGAAAAAGTTCATGCTGGTACTGAAAGAAAGGTGTCAGAACACACACTGCATCACAGTTTGTTGCATATGGGGCTGTGTAGCCGCAGACCAGTCAGGGTGCCCATGCTGACCCCTGTCCACTGCTGAAAGCGCCTACAGTGGGCGCGTGAGCATCAGAACTGGACCAGGGAGCAATGGAAGAAGGTGACTGGGTCTGATGAATCACGTTTTCTTTTACATCACGTGGATGGCCAGGTGCGTGTACGTCACTTACCTGGAGATCATGTGGCACCAGGATGCACTATGGGGAAAAACATAAGCCGGTGGCGGCAGTGTGATGCTTTGGGCAATGTTCTGCTGGGAAACCTTGGGTCCTGCCATTCATGTGGATGTTACTTTGACACGTACCACCTACCTGAGCATTGTTGCAGACCATGTATACCCTTTAGTGGCAACGGTATTCCCTGATGGCATTGGCCTCTTTCAGCAGGATAATGCGCCCTGCCACAAAGCAAAAATGGTTCAGGAATGGTTTGAGGAACACAACAACATGTTCAAGGTGTTGACTTGGCCTCCAAATTCCCCAGATCTCTATTCAATCGAGCATTTGTGGAAAGTGCTGGACAAACAAGTCCGTGGAGACCCCACCTCGCAACTTACAGGACTTAAAGGATCTGCTGCTAACGTCTTGGTGCCAGATACCACAGCATACCTTCAGAGGTCTAGTGGAGTCCATGCCTCGACGGGTCACGGTTCTGTTTTGGCAGCAAAAGGGGGACCTACACAATATTAAGCAGGTGGTCATAATGTTATGGCTAATCAGTGTAAATCCACTTGAAAATGATTCACTAACCATAAGATCAAGCTTTTGCATGGGCCATCACAGTCCCCTAACCTAAAACCCATTAAAGACCTGTTGGGGTGAGCTGAAGAGGAGAGTCCACAAGCAAGGACCAAGGACCCTGGAGGATCTATAGAGTTTCTGTATGGAGGAATGGTTTTAAATCTATGTGTTCTCACACCTCATCAAACATGAGATGACTCAGAGCTGTTATCTTGGCAAAGGGAGTGTGCACAAAGTACTAAATGCAGGGCTGTCAATAACTGTTGCTCACATGCTTCTGAATAACATTTTTTGATGACAATTTTTTCTTAGAGTTTCTTAGCGAGAGAGAGAGAGTTATGTATTACAATGAACTCCAAAAGTATTTGTACAGTGACGCACTGTTTTCTTTTGGCTCTGTATTTCAGAGGTTTGGATTTGAAATTATACAATAAATATGACATGAAAGTGCACACTTTCAGCTTCCATTTGATATTATTTTTATCCATGTCAGATAAACCATTAAGAAAATAAAGCATGTTGACTCATAGTCTCCATTTTTGATGCTTTAATTTTGACAGTGTTTTGAGAGATATTTTTATTGTTTGACTAATGTGAAATTTTGTAGGATTTCCTTGAATCATCATTAATTGAAGTGGTATACATTCCACATGCTGGAAAATTACAATGCAGCTCATAATTGGTATTGTTTATTTTATACAGTCTTTTTTCCTAATCTTTTAGATGACTGTACATTGTACATCAGTTTCATCTTTCCCTTGCTTTCTCTCTTTCACACTTTCTGTAACACTCTGTACTCACCCTCTCTGTTTTTCCTTGTTATGTACCAGTCCAGCCCTATCTCTTTTCTCCAGCCCGTTTACTCTTCTCTCTCTGTCATTGCCTAAGTGTTTTCTATCTTTCCTTGTAGCTTCTAAAAGTCAGTTTTATTTGGGAAGGATAACTCAGTGGGCATGCTTTGTGCAGACCTGTCTTTCTGGTCCCTATAGCCCTCTTGTTAAAGATGGAATTTGCAGTGGAGGGAAACAGTTGTTATTGTTTTTATTTTGTAGACGAAGCAGAAGTGGGTGAGTGCTGGGGACCGTCTCACATTAAGGTAAAAAATGTTGCAGAACATACAGCATGCTGCTGTTTTACTGTGCTTGCAATGATTTCAGATGAAGAAGTAAAACCAGTTTGTCGGTTGAAAAGTAAATTCTTTTTTGTATAACAGTTTACCACTAAGGATTCAAACAAAAGCAGTTTTCTCATACAAGCTCAGTCGAGTCATCTTCTGTCCTCTGAGCATCTCTTTTGATCTAAAACTAACTAAAACTCCCAACAGACACTAGAACCCGCATTGGCATGTGTAGATTGACTACGTTTCCCAACAGACACCAAAGCATCTGTTTGCCAATTTACTTACTGTCCTGAATGATTAAGAATGAATCAATTGTGGTAATTCTAAAAGTCAGTCCTTGGATTCAGTCCCTCTTTGTTAAACTTTTTCAATGTATATCATCATATACAGTGGATATAAAAAGTCTAAACACCCCTGTGAAAATGCCAGGTTTTTGTGATGTAAAAGAATGAGACAAAGATAAATCATGTCAGAACTTTTTCCACTTTTAATGTGACCTATAATGTGAACAATTCAATTGAAAAACAAACTGAAATCTTCAAGGGGGAAAAATGAAAACTAAAAACCTTACAATAACCTGGTTGCATAAGTGTGCACACCCTCTTATAACTGGGGATGTGGCTGTGTTCAGAATTAACCAATCACATTGAAACTCATGTTAAATAGAAGTCATTACACACCTGCCATCATTTAAAGTGACTCTGATTAATCACAAATAAAGTTCAGCTGTTCTAGTAGGATTTTCCTGACATTTTGAAGAGGCCTACAGCAACATTAAAGGAACTGCAGTAATTTCTGGCAAGTACTGGCTGTGTGCTACATGTGACAACAATCTCCCGTATTCTTCATATGAATGGGCTATGGGGTTGGGTGGCAAGACGGAAGCCTTTTCTTACAAAGAAAAACATCCAAGCCTTGCTGAAGTTTGCAAAAACAAACATCAAGTCCCCCAAAAGCACGTGGGAATAGGTGTTATGGTCTGATGAAACCAAGGTTGAACTTTTTGGCCATAATTCCAAAAGGTATGTTTGGTGCAAAAACAACACTGCACATCACCCAAAGAACACCATACCCACAGTGAAGCATGGTGGTGGCAGCATCATGCTTTGGGGCTGTTTATCTTCAGCTGGAACCAGGGCCTTAGTCAGGGTGGAGGGAATTATGAACAGTTCCAAATACCAGGCAATTTTGGCACAAAACCTTCAGGCGTCCATTAGAAAGCTGAAGATGAAGAGGAAGTTCACCTTTCAGCGCGACAATGACACAAAGCACACATCCAAATCCACAAAAGCATGGCTTCACCAGAAGCAGATTAACGTTTTGGAATGGCCAAGCCAGAGCCCAGACCTGAATCCAATTGAACATCTGTGGGGTGATCTGAAGAGGGCTGTGCACAGGAAATGTCCTCGCAATCTGACAGATTTGGAGTGCCTTTGCAAAGAAGAGTTGGCAAATATTGCCACGTCAAGATGTGCCATGATAATAGACTCCTACCCAAAAAGACTGAGTGCTGTAATAAAATCAAAAGGTGCTTCAACAAAGTATTAGTTTAAGGGTGTGCACACTCATGCACCCAGGTTATTGTGAGTTTTTTATTTTTTATTTTTCCCCATCAAAGATTTCAGTTTGTTTTTCAATTGAATTTTTCACGTTATAGGTCACATTAAAGGTGGAAAAAGTTCTGACATGATTTATCTTTGTCCCATTCTTTTACATCACAAGAACCTGTCATTTTAACAGGGGTGTGTAGACTTTTTATATTCACTGTATGTATATATATATATATATATATATATATATATATATATATATATATATATATATATATATATATATATATATATATATATATATTGATGAATTATATGTATTCTAATATTTTGAATAAATGGTTCAACTTTGATTTCTGTTTTATTTATATGTATGTATTCTAATATTTTGATTTATTTGTACCCTACCATTATTTGGATAAGGACGTCACATGGGTCAATGTGTGAGGGGACACTCACCTAGCTCAGTTAGCTTTTTCAAGCACCTGAGTTGCCTGCGGGGTTACTAGAACATGGTGACATTCGGAAATCCCAACTCTCAACTGGCATTCATCTGCTAGTGGAACACTCAAACCTATTGGTGAACTTGTTGCTAAGAAAGAGCGTGTTTGACCGCTTGGCCACCCAACTGTAATGTGTAAAGTGCAAAACCTAATAGAGAACCACGTAATGATCCTTGGATAATGTCTGTTACCTTTATTCCTTGAGGAAGGGAACAAGGTGCCAGCATGGGGAACATGCATGCGACATACACCTTGGAAACCACAGCTCCTTGGGCCAGCGATAAGCCATAAGAAGGAGGGACTCACTTTGTCCAGTTGGAGGGTTGGACAAGAGCTACAGGTAGGAATGCGTTAAGGAGAGTCTGTGGTCACATGTGTGTGAAAGTTTCCACCCCCAGAGGATCGCTTGCATCTACCATGAAGGCACGGCGCTTGTGTGCATTTCCCAAAGAGGCAAAGAGATCAACGTGGGCCCTGCCGAACCTTTACCAGATCTGGGCCATTACCAAGAGGAGAAGCCTCCCTTCCAAAGAGGCTGAAAAACCTGGGGAAATAAACTGCACTCAGGAAGTAAGAAATAGCAAAAAGCTCTATGTAAATAAAGCGGCGTGTGCTATGTGTCACTGACCAAATCCCCCACTGAACTGCTGTTGCACAGTGCCACACCACACACAAGGGAGGCACCCGTGACTACAAAGCTGCGATGCAAGACTTTGCCCAACAGAGCCTCCAATAAAAACAGTCCTGGACCCCTCCAAGGGGCTAACACCTTAAGGTAGGCGGGCGACATCTAGAGTAAAGCAATGAAGATGGTGTGACTGGTTCAGCTGTTCAGCCAGCAGGAGCGCTGAACAGGCCATGTACTTAATGTAAGCAAACTGATAGACGTAAATCAATTATTATGCCAAATTGACTATAGCAGTATACGCATGTGAGCAGCCGTAACTTGGAGGTGTTTTTACGTAAGTAGAAGAAAAAAAATCAGCCAGCCAGACCACTAGGGGGTGCTGTTTTTGATTTGATTTAGGTAAGATATTTGCTCCATTTTTTGGCTACATGTTGACAAGATGTTGGGAAATCTCTAGAGGGGATTGTTTTGGAATAGTCACCACAGGGTACAGAAAAGCACTATTCAGCTCACTGCAGTAACAGGTTATGGTTAGGGTTTGGGGTGTAGAGTTCATCATTTGTCTGGTCCCTATAAGGATAGAAAATCAAACGTGTATGTATGTGAGAGTGTATATCCCCCTGACACGTGTCACTTTAAGAGCCAGTCCATTGTTAGAGACCCAAATGGTCTTATAGAGTGTGAGTGCCTTTGTTGAGATTGAGAAGACAGGTTGTTAGTTTTAATGGGGACCAAGGGGTCTCAGATTGGTTGTGACAACATGATTACTGCCCTAGGGATAAATGGATGTAACTTACACTATGTTTAATTAGAGATCAGAATCACATCCCAAACTGCACTCTATTCCCCATATTGTGCATTAATGTTTATAATGGACCATGGGGCACTGAGCGAGAGTAGTGAGCTGAAGTGGAGAATATAGTGCCATGTTGAATGCATGCTCAACATGGCTGATTACCTCAGGGGATGGCTAGAATGTTTTCCAATTAAAAAGCAATCTGAGCACTCTAAATATTACCCTGCAGGTCTCGTTGTGAAACACTGGAGATTTCTACATCATTATCAGGAGTTGTACATTGTTACCAAGACTTGTAAACCCTTATCAAAAGTGTATTTGGGGACATTTTGATGAGAGAATGCTGTGAATCTAAAATGGTCCCCGTTTAAAATAAAGCACTGAGAGAAGCATGAGCTGTTGTGCCTGTGCCATCTCCCATATATTTGTTTTGCCAAGAACAGTTCTTCTGGGAGAAGACATGGATATGCATCTCTCTCACCTCCAGTTGATAGTTTATTAGGTACATCACCATGTTCACAAAAATAGAGTGCACCCACAGACAGTGACATATGGCTTGCTGTTTAAAGCAATGTAAATCAATGTTTCTCTTTTTTTGTTTTTGCTATCTCAAGGCATTCAGTTTCTGTTCGAATGGGCAGCATTAGAATGGACAAAAAAGTCAACCTAAGTAAACTTGAGTATGGTATGATCTTTAGTGCCAGGCAGACTGATTCTACTCTCTCTAAGCTGTCCGCCCTCCTTCGCTTTTCCTGGCTGACAGTGTCAGATTTATCAAGAATTGTGCAACAAACAAGAAACATCCAGTATGGTGGCATTCCTGTGACAGCTCGTTGATGAGAGGGATTGAAGGAGAATTGCTTGCAAATAGCGCAAGCCGAGTCAGGTGAGCCATACACAGGCACACAACGGAGCTCTACGACAGTGGAGTGCAGAACGGCATCTTGGAACTCACAAGTGGTCGGTCCTTGTCACAGGCATTCTATTAGACCACACTGGGTTCCAGTCAGCTAAATCGAGAAGACGCTCCAGCCATCACCAACACTAGGCAGTTGAGGAGAAAAACACTGCCTAGTCTGACGAAGGTCGTCAGTTTATTTCCTCACCACTCAACCCAGTAGAATGTACCATTGTTCAATCTTCAGGGTGAGATGGGAGGGGCAACATGAATGTACCATTGTTCAATCTGCAGCAACTGCGCTATGCCACCATGGGCCAACATCCCTGTGAAACATATTCGACACCCTGTAGAACTCAGGCCCCAAAGAATTCAGGCTGCTCTGGATGCAAATCAGGCTGTCCCGGTACTAGATGGGGGTACCTAATAAACTTGCTTTTGAGTGTTGCGCCCTAGTGCAATATTAAAGTAGGACAGTACAGTGAATAACCTGCCATTTCAAGTGGAGTCCCTTTTCCCCTCAGAAAGCAGAAGCAAGAGGATTTCGACACCCACCATCTCAGAGTGTTCTGAAATAATTTCTCTAGTAAGAAACAGATAGGAGTAACACTCTGAACCATATTTTGTTGAAAGATACATTAACCTTTGAGAAATTCATAATAATTATTGACTGAACTTCTAAAGTGCTTTTCATAAAATCTGAAAGTACTTCATAAGCAAAAAAAGAACAAGCAGTATGTCATTACAGCAAACGGAGTCCAGGTCTTTGAATTCTGGATCCTCCAAAGATGGAGAGGGTCAGGTCATAATGGCTTGAGGGGATACATATAGACAGAAGTAGATGGTTGATAATGGTGCTGGAGTCTGCAGATGATATTATTTCTTCATCCATTACTTAACCAGGCAAGTCAGTTTTGAACCAATTCTCATTTTCAATGATGACATGGCCAAAGGCTTTCAATTTAAACAGATTAAGAACACACACACATAACCGCATATATAATGTAAAAAAGAAATACAAATAACAACATATAAATTAAAGTGAGTAAACAATAAACATCATATTACACAGCGAAATATGAATATATAAATATATGCAAATCTGTAAAACCTACAGTACCAGTAAAAATTTTGGACACACCCATAAAAGTAGATTTATGCACACTTACCCATTCACTTGAACGGGCAAGTGTCTCCAAACTTTTGACTGATACTGTAGGTTTGACAGATTTGTCAGGTGCATTGATCAGATAGCAGATTGGTTGGTTTTTGAAGAGTGAGGTGTGATGGAAGTGCCAAGCTTAAAGGGCTTTTGCAATATGTTCCAGTCATTGGCGGCGGCATAGTGACATGAAAAATCACCAGAGGAAGTGTGGGCTTTAGGAGTGACCAGATATCTACAGGAGTACAGGTTCCTTTTTATCACACTGCTTGCTTTTTTCCAATTATTTTCCAATTATTTACTTCCCCAGAGTCAGATTAACTCATTGATAAAATCTTTATGCCTCTGTGTGCAATTTGAAAGAAGTTGAAAATGATTGGAAGTCTATGGTGTCGGCTGCCAATGAATGTGCTAATACCTGTTAGCAGTTGCATCAGTGCTACAGTAAATAGCAACTTCCTTTAAACTGCGCATGTAGAAATAGAAATGGTATACACAAGTAAATCTGACCCTGGGAATTATAGCTAAACGGCCTCCAAAATCCCCCAAAATGCCTTACACTACCATATTAGTTGATTTATTTACATTTTAAATGTCAGCAAAATTCAAGAACAACACTGCTCATACACTATGTGTGCTCCCATTCATTATGGCTCTGAATGATTTGTGGCAGTAATGGATCTGTGAACAATGGATTTGAGAGGGGAAATGGAGGCACAAAATGATGAGCTACAATTGCAGGGAGGTAATCAATTGCTCCCCAGTGATAGAGTCTGAGATTGGGCTGACCCGGGCCGTCAGGGAGCCTGGGCGAATGGATCCAGGATAGATTGGCACTATGCTTCTGTACAGGAGATGGATGATGATTCTCTGCATAAAGTCAGCCTTTATCCAAAATGGCAACCTATTCCCTATATAGAGCATTCATTTTGACCTGTGTAAATAGGGGTCAGGTCAAATGATCCAGAAGGCACCCTCAGGGTTAGGGGGAACGTCTGTTGAAAAAGTGACAGGGTCGTGGGGTCTGCCTCTGTTGACTCAACAGTGTATATTCGTCATCCTAGTGGTATTGAATGTTTTTATTTTGAATTAGTGTTGTTAGTTGTTGTTATTTTTATTTGGTTTACATTTCTAGGTCCGCCATGTCTTCATATTTATGTACTTGTTAAATGTCAGTAAATTTAAAAATGTTGTTTGTCTCTAATATCTTTGTTAAATGCCCGACCCCAGCAGTGCTTGTTGTCCCTGTGGCGTGAGGTAATGGAGATTGAAATAAACAATATAATTTAAAAGGCACTTTAGGATGCTACAGAATGCAAAAAAGTACAGCTGTGCATACAACGTATCGTTGTAAGCTATGTTAGTTTAGGCTGCACTTTCAGGATTTTAAAAAGGCGTCCTTTGTTGAGATACAAGCTTCGCCATTATGGGACATAACAACAACGTTTTTGGAGGTTTGGCCACTTGAGACTAATGAAAAGCAAATATGTCTGATAATCTTACTGAGTACTACACTTGGGTAGCTTCTACTACACAAAACCTGCCACGTTGGCATTTCACGGTTTTGCTGCTCTACTCCCAAGGATAAAAAGGTGAGGAGGTGTGAGGAGTTGACAGGAGGTGTGGATTTTGATAGTACCCACTCACTGACAAAATCCCCTTTATGTTCCCTCAGGAGCCACAGGGTCACTGATAGAAGCATTACGGCACAATGGGAGGGACACATGTAGGGTCTTATTGTGTGTGTGTGTGCATGTGTGTTGGGGGGGAGGGTTCTGCCGGGGGCGTCCGATGTTTTGGTGTGCTTAAAGGGACACTGAACCTTTTTAACACACTGCACCTCCGTAAGTGAAGTTAAAACCATCCAGTGAAAATCCGTCCACCCTGAATCTCATCACCACTAAAAAGAAGCTGTGGACCGACTTGCTGGTTCCAGGCCGTTCCCTACATTCCCAGATACCTCTTCCCCCCTCCTCCTCCTCTTGGACCAACGACTATTTGCATCAACGTCCCAAATGGCAACCTAATCACTGCAAAGTGTGCTTACTGTTGAGCAGAGCCCGGGGTCCCTGGTCTCCGGTAGTGAACTGTAATAGGGAACAGGATGCACTGTCTGCCCCATCCTCCATCGGATCCAGATCCTTGGTCTGAAAGACGATGATCGTAATCAGCCTGTTTTCACCTGGAAGCGGAATCCAACCATGTTCTGTTTGAATTAATGACCAGTGAGGGGTTTGCGTAGAGGAAATGCGGAGTTAGGATGCAGCAATCAATTGTTGGGTTTTCAGAATGATTGTGTTCGGAACTTATTAGTAGATCTTTATGGAGTGGGTTTGGCTCTCAATAAAGACAATATTGTACTTGGGTTCCTTTTTCCCTGTATAGTACTATCCTCCTTGTGTGTGAGAGAGAAAGCCTCTCATTCTTGTCCCTCTCCCATGGGGCACCATTTATGAGATGATGAGCTCTCCAAACTCTCCAGACGTGATACTTCTCTCGCTGGCTGATATTGCTTCCGCTCTCTATCTCTCCATACCTCTCTTTCTTTCTCTTTACCCTTCTCGCTGCCTCATCTTACTTCGTCAGCGAGGAGCTGGGCTTATGGGGGAGGTATGGATGAAGAGGAGGAGAGATGGGGAGCCAGTGATGGGGAAGGAATGATGTTTTGCTGCTTCATCTTCCAGTCAGTAGGAAACAACCAACCAAACAACACTATAAGTGTGTATGTGCATGCCAGGGTTTTTTTCCCAGTTCTTGTCAATCAGACAGACGTTACTGTCACTTTGTCCTGCGGACATCAAGGCAAGCAATAGATATCAGACCCAGAATACTGTAAAGACGGACTGGTGGTCCTCCAACTATATAATGTGTCCCTGGATTGGTAGAGTATGGTCCAAATTAAATCATATCAATCCTGGGTGGTAGATCCCCAAGGTCAAAGTGAATAATTCCAGAATCATCTCTGCGTTCCGTCAGCTGTTTCTCTCATTATGGGTCCTGATTAGTGCGTGTGTCTGCGTGATTAAGGGTAACTCTTGAAAGCTGGTGGGTGGGTAACTAGGCCATTTACAACTCAGATGTTTTAATATATGCGATATTATGGGCCTCATTAAACCTGGTAATATAATGTTGATGTTGATGATGGTATTGCCACAAATCAGGGCGTGAAAGTGGCCTTCTCAAATGAGTACCCCTCTTCCTATGTTAGACTGGTGTGGATTTAGGATCAGTGCTGCCCTTACATTCTGATTCGGTGACAGACAGATGGGACCTAACCTTAGATCAGCTGTCCTAGTGAAACACTATCGATATAATTCACCTTGTGTCTCAGTCTAATTGTTCTGGGTTCCCTCACTTTCACTATCACCCTCTCTCTGTCCCTGTTTCTCTTTACTTGTCTCTCTCTCATTTTTGTCTCTCTCCTTTTCTGTCAATTCAAATTGCTTTCGTGGACCTTTTTTTTCCATGCAACATTGTTATAATCTGAAATTGACATCATTTCAGATAATTCAAAATCTATATTTCTCTGGGTTGGTCTCTCTCTCTACTTATTCTCTGTCTCCTGCCTGCTGTGTCTGCCAGGGCAGCTAGCTCATCCCCCTGCAAGGACGCTGTGGCCTAATTTGTGACTTAACAAGCACGTAAACGAGGCTTGTCCCGAGGCGGTAGCAGTAAAAAGTCAATCTCGGAAACTCACTGGAGACAGAGAAAGTCAGAGAATGTCTGTGTTTGCTCGTGTGTGTCTGAGTGTGTGTGTCAGCTGTGTTCGATTTTGAGAGAGATGTGTGCTTTACCTCTATGTGTGTGTGCACGCGTTTGTATGTATATATATATATATAGTTGCTGTCACATTTTCTGGATGAAAAAAAAAAACACTGTTGAAGCATCATTGATCAAACTGTGAATCTGAAGGAAAATGAAGACCACAGAGCATTTTAAAGAAGTCAAAGAAAAAGTAATACAAATAAATAGATTAGAAAAAGGGTATGAAGTGATATCCGAGGTTTTGGATAACCCAGTGAGCACAGATGGATCAATAATTAGGAAGTTGAAACTGCATCACACCACCCTGGCACTGTCAAGAAAAAGGCTGTCCCTCAAAACTCAGCACTCAAACAGGAAGGAGACTTGTGAGAGAAGCCACAGAGAGAACAACAACTACTTTGAAGGAGCTACAGAGTTCAATCGCTGTCAGCGACATAATGGTGCACCAGTTAACCATATCAAGAGCTCTGCCTAAAATTAGCTTCTGTGGGAGGGTGGAAAGAAAGAGGCCGTTACTCAAAAAGTAACCTATGAAAGTATTTCTGCTGTTTTTCAGGAAATGTGAGAGTGGATGAAGGTCATGGGAGACCAAGATAGAGCTTTTTGGCTTTATGTGAGGCACAAACCTAATACTGCCCAAGTCCCAAGACAAACCATCCAAACAGGGAAGTATGGCGGCAGCATCATAATGTGGGGATGGTTCTCATCAGCAGGGACTAGACGTCTTGTTCAAATTGAAGCAAGAATGGATGAAGAAATATACAGGGAAATACTGCAAGAGAACACGCTAAAATGCTAAAAAACTGAAGTATGTGAGGAAATGTACCTTTCAGCAGGACAATGAGCTCAAGCACAAGGCTAAAGCAATTACAGTGGGTCAAGAACAAAAAGTTGAATGTCCCACTGTGTCCCATTCAACATCCTGATCTCAATCTCACTGAGAATCTGTGACACTATTTGAAAATTGAGGTCCACAAGGGCCAAAATCACAAAATTACTGTCACTTTGTCCTGCGGACATCAAGGCAAGCAATAGACTTTGCACTTTGCACTTTGGATGCAAAGATGATACACACTTTTCCCAAAATACTTAAAGCTATTATGGAGTTGAAAGCTGGCTGTACTAAGAAATAATATGTGGGGTTGAATACATATGCAGGCAATATACAGCATATAAATGTTTCCGTACAAATATTTCCCAACATTAAAGCAATGTCACCTTACAACAATTTCCTTTGATTTTCAGGGTTCTAAAATAAATCATCAAACAGAACAAAATGCCAATGGACCCCAATGGACCCTGGTGCACTATATAGGGATTGGGATGTCATTTGGGACCCACTCCATTTGTTGTCTGAGTTCAGCTTTGGTATGGGGACCAGTGTTTTAGTGTTGGTAGGGAGATGGTGCCAGAATGCATGAGGCACTTCTATCAAAGTCTAAGTCATGCATAAACTGAAGTGCTGCGCCTTCACCAAGACAAACAGCTTTTACAGCCTCTGAGCCATCTATACAGGCTTTGGTTATTCACAACCAGGTCACACAACAAACCCAACAAACACATGATCACCAACAAATAAATAAACATGTTTGTTGTTTTCAGAAAGTCCTGCGAGATGTTCCTCTGACTCGGTCAATGCAGCTTTATGTTGTGAAACATTGCTTAGCGCTTGACTACAGAGTGCAGACTGCAAGATGTCATTCAAACTGAAACACTGAAGGGCAGAGCACTTTGGCTGGCTGAGGCTTCTGTGTGTGTTTGTGTGTGGAAATGTTCTAATAACCTTCTAGGGTCTAAAAGAAGTAAGGTATAACTTAATGGGACGTCCCCACTATGAACTTGATTTTCAGGCTTTGGGGTTGAGTTTAGGGTAAAACCTCCAATTAGGGTTAGGGTTAGGCATTGGGGCTAGGTTAAGTTTATGCATTATAGGTTAAGTTTAGGGTCAAGGTTAAGGAACATGGAATTTGTATTTTTGCATCCCCACAAGTTGCAATACTGGACTGTGTGTGTATGTGTGTATGTATGTGTGTGTGTGTCTGAGTGTGTCTGTAAGGCTTCAGACTGATGAAGGAGCAGCAGACTACATGCGTCAAAAAGACTCTCCTGATTAAGCTGCTGTGAGCCAATGAAGTGGCAGAGATGGTGGAAATTGATTATTATCTAGGAAATGTAATTCTCCAGCAGATGCAGCTGGCATTTGCGTGCTACGCGAGTGCTATTCAAGTCAAATACTTGTTCTTTTTGTTTCTACCTGGTAGTTAATTGAAGGGATTCGGCCCTCCAGGACCGGATTTGAATAGACCTGATGTAGTATCCTATCCACCCACTGTCTCCACTTCAATTCACACACCACCTCTTCATTTCCCTCAGCGGTGTTCAGTGTCGTGGGTGAAAGTCGTTTTCACAGTAAGGGAGAAAAAAAAACATGTGGGAACATTTAGCTCTTGTGCATTTGGATTTCCATAAAATTACCACCACTCCTAGACATAAAATCAAAATAATCTGCTGTTGTGTGTATGCGTGCGAGTATGCGTGTGAGTATGCGTGCGAGTAAGAGAGAGAGAGAGGAGAAACACACTAATGAGCGTGTTTGTGTGTGTGTGTGTGTTTGTGTGTGTGTGGGTGTGAGTCTGAGAGCAAGAGATGGAGGGGGTGGCAAATGCCCTTGTGACATGCCAGTCTCTGTTCTTCCCGTTACAAAACTCCTCTGCCCTCTCCTCTCTGTTATTTATGACTGTGTACCCAGTCAGTCAGGGAGTGAGCACTCTGCAGATGAGCTTCATGCAAGCAGCCTCTAATGGTGCTGGAATATGATCTGTATGAGCCTATATAGATAGATCTCAGAAAAGACTTCACAATCAATGGCTTCCCTGAACAGACACACTGCTGATAGTCTAGAGCGTAACATGCTGTAACATGCTACAAGGGTGGAGCGAGTGAGTGGAATTTTCCTATAACTGACGCTGAGTGCTCACCCATGAGACTTTTATGCTTTGTTTTTTAGGTTGTACGATATCCTCAAGATTCACAGTGGGTAAATGTGGCTGAAATGTTTGCACCCAGAATTTTGCATTGATGTTTTATACCTTTTGAATATTTTATTTCAGACTTCAACGACCTTGAGCAGTCATTTCCAAACCTCTATTCAGGGACAAAGTCAGATGCTGCAGAGTTTTTTTTAAAGTAGCCCAGCCCGGTATCCAGTCGACCTACTCACTATATGTCTGTTTATACCATGCATCTCGCTGTTGGTCTCTCTGTCTGTCTCTGCCTCTACCCCCATTTCCCACCCCTCTTTCTCTCCCATAAAACACTCTCCCTCTGACTTGTTGATGGACCTAGCCCAGAATTACTGGTATTCTGATTTACTCTCTGAGGAGGGACACTGGTATTCTGATTTACTCTCTGAGGAGGGACACTGGTTTTCTGATTTACTTTCTGAGGAGGGACACTGGTATTCTGATTTACTCTCTGAGGAGGGACACTGGTATTCTGATTTACTTTCTGAGGAGGGACACTGGTATTCTGATTTACTCTCTGAGGAGGGACACTGATATTATGATTTACTCTCTGAGGAGGGACACTGGTATTCTGATTTACTCTCTGAGGAGGGACACTGGTATTCTGATTTACTCTCTGAGGAGTTATCTCGATTCCAAATAGCACAATTCCCTGTATATCGGACTACTTTTGACCAGGGCTCATAGAGCTCATAATCCTAACATTTGAAACTCGTGCACTAGATATGAAAGGTGGTGCCATTTAGGACACAGATATGAATTGGCCATTAAAAAGCTGTTATCCCCCTCTCCTTGTCTCTTTTCTTTACCAGACCAATGCAATCAAATCGCCATGGGGAGATAAGGCAGTTATTACATCAGTGTGCTGAGAGGCTCAAATCCCTGTTGAACTGAGCCCCCCCGTTCCATTTCTGTTGATGTATGCTATGCACTTAACGTGCGTGTCCTGAATTGCGTACTGTTTCCTGTATAGGGCTCATTACCAGGACCCTATACAGGGAGCTGTTTGGGACACAGAATGTGTATACAGGATATGGCCCAATAACTGCTCTTAGTGAGATTTTATTGCTGTTGAGACTAGGGCCTGGTATCGGGAAAACTATTATATAGAGGATGTCTGTTCCGTATATTGTATACTCTGTACTAGCAGAGTTTTTTTTTCCTTGTGGGTTTAATATTGTTTTATTAAGGTATGTGAGTGGATGAAGCAGTAAGTGAACTTCCAAAGATATCCACCCAGCACACAGGAAATTCAAAAGCATATATCAGAACATTGAAATATATTTTTTTTTCAGGGCAAATGTAATGTTTTACAACATGCCAGTGATTACAAAAAAAACAACAACAAATAATAAAAAAAATACAAATAATTGAAATAAATTTTTTACAGACTAGAATTCTTCTAGTCTGTAAAGACATGCCTTTCAAACCAGTCCTGTGTTCACAAATCATCGGTGAGAAGAAATATGGATTTAGCATCAGGTTCTCCTTGTCCATGTAATTATTCCTGTGAATGACTGTAGGATGACTATGAAAACAAATTGTGTAAAGGAGCTCAGCTATAGCAGCAGTGTCTTTGAACCAGTCATAGTCTTCCTCCTACCCTTCTATTGCCTTGGCTTTCCACTTCATACATAGTCTGGCCTCAGATTCAGATGACACAGTCACAATTTACCTTGGAATGTCCACTGAATAAATATCAGATCATAGCATTTGTGTGTGTGTTTGTGTGGGAGAAAGAGTGTGTGGTGTGGGTGGGTGACTTTACACATTTCCCTTAGTTAAATAAGGAGCCAAGCTCAAAGCACTAGCTACAAAACAGCCTAGCCAATCTCTTCCCTTAGTTCCTAGTTCCTGGGGAAAATTTGTCCTCACCTCAGAGACCTAAGTCTCAATCTGAATCTGTCCCACATTAAAACCACTATAACTACTTTGTAAAGACACATGCACATACACAATGTAATACATACATATATGCATACACACATACACACACAACAGAATTACTATCAAAGTAAATGTTCTACCCATAAAATAATCTATATTCCCTACAGCCTAGCACCTAACTGTAAATGTAAGACTTTCTCTAATTCTTACCCTATCCTTGACCTAACCCTAATCTTATCCTCAATAACCTATCCTTTCCATCTACTGTAACCCTGCTGAACTCTGTGACCCATTGCTTACCACACCCTCCCAACCATCGCGTAATACTGCCACTTAGGGTCCTTGTGGCACTACTCTCTTTGTACTACTGGACTCTGACACTGCTTTGCAAAGTCTGATAAGGAAGTTTCAATTGTTACATGTACGTGTCTACCTCAGGAACCTCATTGCTGCTATCCTTGCATTTCAGTTGCACATGCTACCTTACACCTTCTTTTTGCCTCGATTGCACAGTTAGAATTGCCATTTGTACTTGCATTTGCCTTAATTGCGCATTCCACTTGTAACATACACTATACTTAACACTTGTACATTTCCTGCCCTCTTCTATTTGCACTTCTGGTTAGATGTGACAATTAAGTTGAATCTATTCTAATCTAACTTATAACTTAATCCTGCCTAAACTTAACCAAACACTAACTCCTATACCTTAATGCCTAAAAGTAGCAGTTCAAGTACAGACACACAAAAACACATACACACTTACAATGAAATGAAAGGTCAGTGATGCCCCCGTATCTCCTCCCTCTCTTCAGTCTCTCTCCACACCACCTCTATCCTCACCTCCTCTGAAATATATGTTGATGACATTGAACCAGAACTATGGCTATTTCTCAGTGTCTGTCTGTTCAGTAATTGGCTTGTTTCATTATCCATCTGTCAGTGTGTCCCAAGGGAATGTTAACTAATAGGTCTGTCAGAGTATCCCCAAGGGAACTTTAGCTAATAAGAACATATCGTGTGAGGATTTTCTTGTCACATTAATGTATTCTTTCTATGATAACTGATGGATTCAGTGTCTGAGCAATTCGTGAACATTAAACGACGCTGTCGATGTCACTTCAGTTTTTCAGAGATTTGCACAGTCCGGGTGAAACTCAATGTGGTGTGTGTGTGTGTGTTTGTCTACACACTTGTCCTCTCCAGGTGGCTCGCCCAGATGGTCTTCGTCCCACTGCGACTGCTGCTGTAAGAGCCACAAGAGTGAACGTGCAGGAGAGAGCGGCACCTCCTTAAACGAGCTGTCCACTTCCTGCTCTGAGACCCAATCAGAGGCCAGTTCTCCTCAGGGAACAATCATACGCGGGCCCATCAGTCGTCGGCCCCACCCCATCGCCCAGACCCTGGACCGGCCGCCAAAGACAGGTGTGGGTGTACTTTTCCTCTTGTCACCTGTCCCTTAGAACACTTCACATATACCCCGTTTGAGTTCCTGTGGTGTTTTGACTGACGCTGTTGATTCATTGCACATATATTTCAAAAGTGAAAGGCTTCCGAAATAAAATGTTTCTCGCCCTAGTCTTTTTTTATTTTTTTTTTACTTTTTAGGTCCCGTTCAGATGCTTCAGCCGTCGGAGATGAGGAGGAAGACGGACCTGCTCCGGGTTCGGAACACTGGGATACGGGAGCACCGGGAGGCGGCAGCCAAGAGGAAAGCAAACAAGGAGAAGTTAACACCAGAGCAGGAGCTGGAGAGGTGCATCCAGGACTTCCGCAGGATCAGAATTCCGGAGCGCTTCCCAGAGAGGAAGTACTTGTGGCAACAAGAGCTGCTTAGGAAGTACCGTCTCTGATTGGAGAGGGATAGCAAGGGTGTGCGGGGCGGGGGGGTTTGGGGGTGAATGGGAGGGGAGGGAGAGGGAGGGAGAAATAGGAGGGGGGAGAAGGACGGAAGGGCAGGAGAGAGGAATGAGGGAAGATGAGACGTAGAGGAGAGATAGCAGAGGGAGAGGAAGAGGTGCAGGAAGGGAGAGAGGGAGAGATTAGAATGGGATGGTATACACTTTCCTTGCAGGGCAGTAGATAAAGACTAATAGACTGCAGCACTCAAAGATAATGTACTGTATTAGTGAAAATTAAGAAATGAAGGACATTTTATTGCCAGCATGAATAGCAGTGCACAGTGAAACTAGCACAATACCAGAACACACAACTGTTTGAAATGTGCACAGTGTGTTTGTGGGATAAGCACGTGTTAACCCGGTCACTGCTGTTAGGGGTTCAAAATCCCGGTCACTGCTGTGTGTCTTCAGCCTCACTCCTTCAAAGGAAAGTAATAGTTAGCCCGTTAAGCTAAAGGCTACATAACCAATTCAAGCAACGAAACCAACCTCAGGGGTGACAAGATACACCTTAATCCACTCACAAAGCTTGATCACACTTGCAGTAAAAGCTAGCCTAGCGTTTGAAGTGGAAGAGTTAGCACGCCACAGCGTTACTGTTTTTTGTGGATATATATCAGTGTTTATTGGACGTTTAAAGGACTGTCGCCGCAACTTTCATTCATATTTAGCCACAGTGTTTCAACAGACGTATCCAGAGTCAAGTATTCAGAGAGTTGACCAAATTAATAATTTCAATATCAAATTATGTAATAATTGCAGACATTCAGTTATAAAGCATTCTTTAAATATTCCCCATGTAGTGTTAATAGGGATTTAATATGGCTGCCATAGAATATTCTAGTGTCATGTAATGCATCCTAATGCTCATTCTCTACATTCACTTATTCCCCTTTTAATGTCTACAGGGAGTTAATGGGGAGCAAAAAAGGCTGCCATAGAATGTTTAAGTTTCATATAAATGCATCACACTGCATTGGCACAACACGCTAAATGCATGGCTCTGAATGGGTCTGTAATTTAGTGCATATCGAACTACTCTCACAGAGACTATGGACTATGGACTTGCGAAGGTCATGTCTCGTTATGAAACTTCACTGTATCCAACAACAGCACTGCATGTCATTTCACCCCTTTAAAACGGATTAGAGTAAGATGGAGTAAGACTACTATCAAATAGATGCTATTAATTTGTTATTTGTGCTGGATAAATCCAAGGGTTCTTCTGAAGCGGCATTCTATTCTCTATATAGTGCACTTAATTGTGAATAGGGTGCCATTTTGGGATCCAACCCATTTCTGTATGTGGTTGTGACTGAGGCCAACTTCAACGAGGAGAGCACTGCCTAGATTTTTTGTTTGCTATTGTAAACATTCTTGTCTGAATGTGTCATTATGCCATTTATTTTGTAGGGTAGGATAGACACGTCGAGTAAGTAGGCTACAGTATGTAATGCTGATGGGTGTTCAAAGATCCCTTGATTGTAAGTGTGCAAAAAAAATCTAATTAAACGAGTTGAGTTGAAAATGCAATCACTTGTGTGACTCTCTTGACCCAGTGACACAATCAGTGACTGAACTAAATAGGTGATTGGGTACTTGTGTTTTTAGAGTTTACAGTGAGAGTTTAGTACAGAGTTGCATCTCAAATGGCCCCCTGCTCCCTCTAGAGTATTCTTTTTGACTGCTATAGTGAGGAGTGTACAATAATAGAAGGAAGAGGACAGGGGTGGGCAAATGTTTTGGCTCGAGGGCCACATCAGATATTGCAGTTCATGGGCTGCACATGTTTTTATTTTATATTCAAAATCCATTTGAGAAGCCCGAAAATCGTATTGGCCTGTTATTGTTTCAACATACTGTGAAGTTGGTAGAGTTTCAGAGGTTCAACGTTGGCCTGAAGTGTAATTTTTTGTCTTTTTTTACTCAAACCTACCTTAAGCCAGATTAAATTGGCTCAGCCATGCGGGCTGTATTTTGCCCACCCCTGGAATAGGATGTAATTTCAAATATAGCTCAGGGTCTACTTCATATCAGCACCTTTTCCAGAGTCTTTTTTCTCCATTATCCTTATGCTCCCCCTCTTACTGTCAGATTTGAGTTAACAGAATAAATATTAGCTGGGATGATAGAAAATGAACCGAGGAGGATTATGTAGGCTTCTTCCCTGACAATGAGGCAAAGTCTGGAAAGTTCCTCCCTAATTTCTCCTGATAAGTTATGCCACTGGATTCCCATCAAACTGTCCGCCCACTCCCTTCCTAGACTCGCACTCTCTCTTCTTCCCTCCACATTTTATTTCAGAGGAAGTGGAACAGATCCTTTGTTCCTGACATCTTAACACTCTCTTACTTTTGAGAGGTTTGCAGGGAAACATTAAGATGTAGACCGCATCCCAAATGACACACTTTCCCCTCTAGGCCTGTGTACTACTTTTGACCTGTGTACTACTTTTGACCTGAGCCCTTTGCATTCTGGTTTAGAGTGGTGCACTACAGAGGTAGCAGGGGACGGTTTAGGACAATCCATCACAAAGCCCATTTCTACGATGGAGCTATTTTTAGCTAGTAATAGATTCTGCAGTGTCACCACATTGCATCCACTAAGGAAGAGGCTCAGAGACCCCAGAACCGCAACCCCAAAAACGGTGTGTTTGATAGATACAGTGTGTGCGTGTCCTGTCTCTCTCTTGGGGAAACCATGACAATGTTTGTCCTCCAACAAAAGTTCAGTGGAAAAAGGCTTTTTGTTTGATGGCTATTTAAGGTCAAACATGGAAAGCAGAAAGTACAGCATAATTATTTTCTGGTCTCATAAATGAAATGATATGTTAAATGAGTTCTGTTACTTTTCTTAAATTATAAAGGGGCAAAAGCTACACTTATAAAGGGACAAAAGCTAAAAAGAGGTTCTGTATCCTTATAAATTAGAAGTTTTGTGTGAGGGTTCTTTTCTTTAACACATACGATACATTTCAATGGATTCACATAAGCCCAGTCACAAAAGACGAAGGATTCACAAATACATCTGTTTTATATGCAGCAGATGCTTTGAAGGAAAATGGAAAAATCATCTTATATATTCCATGGGATTAATTCTCCTAGTTGTGCTTCATGAACTTCTATTGAAATTGAGATATACAGGATAATAACAAAAGGAATATTGAATCGTATTCTCCTGGCTATAAACCATGTCTTAAAGTCCCTCTTCAGCTATTTTTGTACTTTTCCTGTTGAAAAATCAAAATAGATAAATAGAAACAGTAAATTGCCACGGCATGTAATAGGAACCCTAAACCCCTATTGAGATGTGCAGAAACCATTAAAGCTGGAATCCTTAACGGTAAAGATGCAACGTCAACATTTGCAATACTACAACTGAAAATACGTTACTGTCAACAACAAACACTATTTATTTCATAGCATGCACAATAGAACAACAGAATATGTCCAGAAAATGTTCTACCAAATTGTGCAATGCTCCTTGTCAAAAAACTATAGCAATAACCATGGCAATAGCTCTGACAGTTGCACTGTTTTCTTTACTGTGGATTCCGTCTTTAATGAGGTCAGGAAATAGATAGCAGTTTGGGAGATAGAGTTAGGGAGGACCCACTTTTAATTTAAAACAAGCCAGTCAATTATTATGTGAATGGCCAAGGCCAGTTCATCTAGGGAGTATGTGAAGGACTAAACAGCCAACCAGAGGCAGAGATTCAGTGTGTACGATGGGTCATTGGCACCCATGGCCGATCCAGGGGCAAAAGCATTGGTGAGAACTTGGAACTGCAAGTACGAATTTCTGTAGCCCAATACAAGCTTCTGATCATCATGGTAGAATAAACTTAATTTGCCAATTAACAAGCAATGTCCTTTCCCTTTGCTTGATGTGGGACATAAGGTAGAAACAGTCAGAACGTACACACAGGTGTACACTGGCCTTGCACTCATGAGGGTGAAAGCTAAGCTCCGCCCCAGCAGTCAACACATCTTGCCCACACATACTTGATTATGTTACTGCTCTGTCCTGAATTTGTTTCTTGATGGAGGAAAGGCTAAAAAACATCCAATAAACTGGTGATAAGTGGTGATAAAATGTCACTTCCTTATTCTATACATTTTATCAAGAAAGAAATATTTAAAATTTTACGAATGATTCAGTGGGGTCTTTCACAAACATACTGTATCATTAACGTCATATGCAAAAAAAGTCAGATTTTGTAATACATTCTAATACATTCGAAACAGTTCTGTTGACAGAGCAAAGTGGGTTTTTCATAGCAGCTTTAGAGAATTTAACATTTTCTGGTCGTAGTCTTCCATTTTGGTTTCCACTGGTAGTAAAAAGCAAAATCATAAGATTAGTGTATTTTCAGGGCTCTTTTGAAATTTTACAGAGGTTCACTTGTTTTTATGAGAAATCTTCAAACAAGAACATTTATGTCAAATTAATTTGAAAATTTTAAAAATCAATCAATCAATCACATTTATTTATAGAGCCCTTTTTACATCAGCAGTTGTCAGAAAGTGCTTTTACATATCGCCCAACCTGAAACCCCAAGGAGCAAAATAGAAATCTACAAAATGACATGTCATGTCTCGGAATCAATATTTATCTTACCTTTATGAGTCAGTCTGGTGTGACCATCATTTGATGCAGCGCCACATCTCCTTTAGACAGAGTTGATCAGAGTGTTGAGAAGTGTGGGAAGTTCTTAGAAACTGACGAGAACTGAAACACGCCATTGTACATTTCGATCCAGGGCATCCATACATACTCATAACAGGTGATGTGAGGTGAGCATGCAGGCCATGGAAGAACTGGGACACTTTCAGCTTCTGGGATTTGAGTAAAGAGCCTTGTATTATCACGCTGAAACGCAAGGTAACAGGGGCAGATGAAGGGCACCACAATGGACTTCAGGATCTACATTTCTGTGTATCAATTAAATTCAACTGAATATGTCACCCGTAGCTTATGCCTGCCTTCAGTGGCGTTGGACCGGGGGGAAAAGGGGTACTAAGTATATAGGGCCCTAACGTGTAGAGGGGCCCTCAAAAATGTTTGAATCTTGAATAAAGAGGGGAGGGGCCCTCAGAGACCATCTATGTACAGGGCCCAGAATTTTGTGCTACACCCCTGCCTGCCCATACCATAACCCCACCGCCACCTTGGGGCACTCAGTTCACAACGTTGACATCAGCAAAACCCTCGCCCTCCTGATGCCATACACACGGGCTGCCAAGGGGTGCATGTCTTGTTTTTGCCCTGGCACTGACACACCTGATTAAAATGTTGCCCTGGCACTGACACACATGATTAAAATGTTGCCCTGGCACTGACACACCTGATTAAAATGTTGCCCTGGCACTGACACACCTGATTAAAATGTTGCCCTGGCACTGACACACCTGATTAAAATGTTGCCCTATAACTTACACACTTGGCTGACGTAATCAACCTATCATCAAGTCTTTAATTTGAATCAGGTGGATGAGTGGTGAACTGCCCTGAGACAGTTTGACAATTGGACATTTTTCAGTTGTGCAAACCCAGTTTAGCTAGCTATCTGAGTAGCTGGTCTTAGACGAATCCCTGTGGTGAAGACATCAGATGTTGAGGTTCTGGGTTGCCGGGTTACATGTGGTCTGTCGTTATGAGGCTGGTTAAACATACTGCCACATTCTCTAGAACAATGGTGGAGGAAGATTATGGTTGAAAAATGTACTTTAAATGATCTGGAAACAGCCCTGGTAGAAATTCCTACAGTCAGTTCACCAGTTGCACACTCCCTGAGACATCTGTGGCATTGTGTTGTGTAATGATCATGCCGTTTAATCAGATATCATGTGGATGGATTATGTTGGCAAAGGAGAAATGCTCAATAACAGGGATGTCAACTATTTCACCTAGAAAGTGTATTATGAACAGCCACATTTGCCCCCCTGACATATGTTTTCTTGGAATCAGGAATCTTAACATGGCAGACTGAGCAACAACAAGCGCTTAACCAGATCAGTATGGCCAATACACCACAGCCTCTTCCTCCAGCGATTAAACGAATGCTTAGTCTGTTCTGCTCTCACTAGTTTTTGGGACCGTTGCAAGGGGTCAACATATTCAATCACAGGAAATTCTAAACACAAACATAGATATGCCTAATTTCAAATACATACATAGATACCCATGCTGGATTTTAAGCACATAGAAGGTTTGAACTAAACATAAAAATCACTAAGCCAATTTTTTAAGTCTTGGTGCAAACAAACCCAAACAAACCCTAACATTCTGGCTCTCACTGAGGCCTGGTTGGGTAAATAATTTGATGTAGGCTAAGGACATTGAAATGACTGATCACCAAAGGCTGCAAAAGGGTCTGGTGTTAAATAAAAATGTAATTCTGTTTTTAACCCAATCCCTCGAAATTGGAAAGGTTCAGGGGGCAGCCAGATTGGATGCCTGGGAGCAATGAGGATTAGTTGTCTTGCTCAAGATTGGAATGACAAATTTTCCACATCTAGTTCAGGGATTTGATCCAGCAAAATTGTGTTGACTGGTCAGATGTGCTAACTGCTAGTTTCTATTGGTGGCTTTACATAATCTCTTGTAGTTTTGGGACCTCTCAAGTGTTGCAACGGTCTACGGCACTCTTTTATACCATCAAAATGGGCAACACGGTCTAGGACTGAGCCTTGACTCTGCTGCTAGCTAAAGAGATGCTGGGAAGCCTCATGGACGATGGAAATTGGCCAGCCTTGCAAGGGAGGGGATTTCATTACAAATTTCCTGTTCTAACTGTAATCAAGCATCAGGAGTCTCAGACATTTGTGACTTCCGGGTTAGAAAAGCATTGTGGAAAATCATTATGGCTTGGCATGGACATGACAAGTCAGGGAAGTACATACAATTAGTTAAGAAAAAACTGGAGAATGGAGGAAAAAGGGGTACAATATTTTTTAATTATTAAAAAACAAACGTTCCCTAGGAGTTTAATTACAGATGTGGCGATGAGTCAAAATAAACAGTTGTTTGTTGCAGGGATTTAAGCCCCACATCTCAAATAAGCATCCCTAAAAAACAATTCTGCAGTAAACCAATCAACTTTCACATCACCAACCATATACAGTATATTTCCCAGTTTTCAACCGATACCTTATCCAACATTTTATAAATTATATCAAGATATTTCACATCAGCATTAGGAAGCCTGTAGCAGCAGCCATATGCAACATACACTGCCATCCAGATGACGTCTTTTTCATGGAAGGCCTGGCTTATTTCAGCATGACAGTGCCAAACCACATTCTGCACGTATTACAACAGCATGGCTCCATAGTAAGAGCCTGGGTGCTAAACTGGCCTGCCTGCAGTCCAGACCTGTCACCCATTGAAAACATTTGCCACATTATGATATGAAAAAAAATGACAAAGGAGACCCCAAACTGTTGAGCAGCTGAAATCCTATATCAAGCAAGAATGGGAATACATTTCACTTTCAAAACTACAGCAATTGATCTCTTCAGTTCCCAAATGCTTACAGAGTATTGCTAAAAGAATAAGAGATGCAACATAATAATAAACATGCCCCTGTCCTAAGTTGTTTGAAAAGTGTTGCAGTCATCAAATTTAAATTGGGCATATATTTTTCTTAAAACAATGACATTTCTCTGGTTCAACATTTGATATGTTGTCTTCGACTTCCTACTATTTTCAATTAAATATAGGGATTAAATGATTTACAGATCATTGCATTCTGTTTTTATTCTAATTTTACGCAGCATCCCAACTTTTTTGGAAACCGGTTGTACTTCTATTAATTAGAAGGCCAGTGTGACTCAGATGAAACCATAATTTTCTGCTGTCATCTCTGAAACTATATCTCCAACCAAACACCCTACAACAGGTGGTGAAAACCGCCAAACATATCACAGGTGCCCAGGTCCCAGCCATCGTAAACCTCCAGCGCAAGTGATGTCTGCTTAGGGCATGCAGTATCATCAGAGACCCTTCACATTCATGCCACAAACCATCAGGCAGGCGGTACAGGCCTCTTCGTTCCTGCACCAGCAGGCTCAGGAACAGTTTCTTTCAATCTACTGTAACCCTGCTGAACTCTGTGACCCATCACTAACCATACTCACCCACCCACCACGTAATACTGCCTCTCAGGGACCTTGTTGCACTACTCCCTTGTACTACTGGACTCTGACACTGCCTTGCAAAATCTGATAAGTTTTCAGTTGTTACATGTACGTGTCTAATTCTGGAACCTCATTGCTGCTATCCCTGCATTTCAGTTGCACATGCTACAATTTGCTCGATTGCACAGTCAGAATTGCCATTTGTACTTGCATTTGCCTCATTGCAGAACAATTTATTTCTCACTTGTACATACATATACCTAATACTATGCTAACTGCATTTCATTATGTACTTGTACTGTTCAATGACAATAAAGTTGAATCTAATCTAACATCACACGTGTTGTTTCAACCTCACTCCAAGCCTGGGTGCCATGATGAAAAATCAATGCCTCTGATTTTGCATAACAAATACACCCATCTATCAGCATTAAACACCTGGTCTTGATCCCTTTTGTCTTGGGTATGACAGTGGGACTAGACGGCCGCGCTGGCCTCTCCCACAAACCCGTCCCCTGGCCCTAGGAGTCCTGGATCCAGGCTGCTTCTCCTTGTATTGTTTCATCATTGTTACTGCACTTATTAATCACTACAGTTCATATCACTATGGATGGACTGGGACCAAAACCGGCCCTAGTCTTTGAGCCAAACCAGCCCATTTATAATTGATTATGTTTATCAATCTACTTTGAGGAAACGGCTTCCTGGGGACAATGGATTAGGGGTGAGTAGGGCCGAGAACAATTGATTTCACCTGCTGTAAATTAACAACTGTCTTGTCTCTGCCCTATCTAAACACCCTCAGGCTGGGAAGCCAGGAAACTTTGGAGATCTTGGGAGCTGCACAGAATCCGTCCACACACACTGGAAAAGAGCAAACTTTTGTAACTGCCCTACTCTAACACTTTGAGTTCAGTTTTGGTTTTAATAATCTTATTTTTGATGGACCATGAGCCCATGAAAGTCTTTGTTTTACCTTTTCGCCTCTTTATGTTTGCTTTTGAAATGACAGGAAAACAACAAATTCCCCAATGAATAATATAGCATGAAAACTGAAATCATTCTTCTTATTGTCTTGTTTTTCTACTCACCACCTGCTTTATTGTGAGAGGAAAAGGCCAAATGTTCATGCTACACACAATACTCCATAACGACGATAGCAAAAACACATTTTAGGAATGTGTGCCAATTCACTGAATTTCAAATATCTCATCTACATAAATATTCAGACCTGTTTTACTTGACACTCCATATTGAGCTGAGATGCATCCTGTGTCTGATCATCCTAGAAGTGCTGTTATTCCTAGTTGGTAAAACCTATGGGACCCTGCCATGGGAGGAATGGTCCAATGAGCCAGGACCAGAGAGTGTCAAAGTCAGTCAATTGGTTCGGCCCAGCGAGCCATCAGTCCTTGCCAAAGTGAAATGACGTGGGCCAGGACAAACAATAAACACCAGCCAGTGCAGGCCCTAGCCTTTTTTGGGGCCCAAAGCAAAATTTTATTTGGGGGCCCCCACTCCCCTAGTGGGGCTCACTAGCAGTCTGAGGCCCCCTGGCGGATGGGGGCCCTAAGCGGCCGCTTATGTCGCTTATGCCTAGGGGAGGCCCTGACACCAGCCCACAGTTTGACAGGCCCGCTGGGAATTCTCCATTAATCCGGTGCTCCAGATAGCCATTCTGGTACTGTCACCATGTACTATATTACCAGTACAGTCTGATTATCATCTTTCAGCTGCAGAACCATTGACCTCAGGCTTCATTCATACAGTCTGGCCATTAGCAAGACTTGGTATTTGGCGTGATTGGTATGAGATGTCAATAAATCTATGTGAGGACACAATATTCCTTGGGATTGCATTTAATCACCTACAATGCCATTATCTAGTCTGGGGTGTTGCAGTAGCCCGGCCTCGCCCTGCACATTTTATGTCAGTGCCAACATGACAAAATTATTTTTGTAGCATGTTATTGTTATGGACATCTTCTCCAGGCTCCACAATGGAGGGACACAGTAACAAATGAATGGCCCAATAGTGGAATCCGGAGTCGAAAGGGATCTGGAAGATTAATGACTAGTGCATGAAAATAGCAAAGTAACCTACAAAATACTACTGTACATATTCTCTAGGTGTACTCTACCAACGATTAATCATATTATGTAATATGAAGACATGCTATTCCTGTGGTACCAGATTTAGCTGTTAGGGAATAAAAATATGAGAAAACAAAGTTGGGAGAAGGATGCTACAAAACTAACAATCTGGGTTGGGATCAATTCCAAGTCAATTCAGGAAAACGTAATATTCCAATACCAACTATCTTTTTTTTCTTGTTTTATGCTTTTGAAATAGAAACAATATTTTAGTTGATTTGTCCCCAACCCTATCAATAGTTTACCCCACCATGCCATATTACGAAGACACATTATTCCTGTGTCAGTTTGTTGTTAGGTGATAATGTAAAATGAGTGGGCAGTCAGTCATAGGATACTCCCCAAACGGTAGCAATTCCCTATTCAGTGCACTAACATTGACCATGAACCTAAAGGCCCACTGATACAGAACAGGGTGCAGTTTGGGACACCCTCCTACTGCTGTTCAGGCACCATAATGCCGTTGCTGTCTGAACATGAAGAGGTCATCAACTACTGGCAAAAACACTACACACTTTACAAAAACATCAAATCAACAGTTATGTAATTCATTAAATTGGTCTGAAAAACATCTTAAATGTTGACTTCTAACTGCATAATGAGGAGAGGCCTTGCAGCCTGCAGGATGGACAGAAATAGACAGGAAGAAATAACATCCCAAACGGCCCCCTATCTATTATAGAATCATTTGAGATAAAAACTAGCATGCTATTTTGGTGCTTAGTCATCTAGTCTTATGTGACTAACATATGTATGCAGTCTGTGTGTGTGTTTTTGTATTAAATCTAATTTTAGATGATTCCGGGGCCTACAGGAGGCTGCATCACACAGAAAGTCACACAGTTTCATCCAGAAAAGGACTACGTCTCAAATGGCCCCCTTCCCTACACAGTGTGGTGCCCCAGAGGGCCTATGCTCCGTAGTTTAATAGGGTTAGGGTGCCATTTGAGACACACCCTGCGGCTGTTTGAGAGTATCAAAACCGCAATGTATTATGGGTAATCTGCGACTGACTGATCTACAAATAATAATGCGTAGTTTGAGTTTGAAGTCGTTTCTAGCGTATGGGGATTTGTAGATCAGTCAGTCGTCACTCACCTAGAGTTGTTTCGATCCTTTCGAACGCAGCCTATAACAAACAGAACATAGGGTTCCTTTCCTTGTTCGTGGCTCCCAATTAAAAAGGGAGGCTGTGAAAATGGGAGTGATTTGAGAAGGGATAGGAATGCCCTTTTGTCCTCCAGGGAATAAACATTTATGTCATTCAAAGGGACAATTAGCCCTATTCCCTTCATAGTGCACTCTGTTTTACAAGTAATATGAGAAATAAACTGTAGCTAGTGGAGACAGGCTGGGTGCCCTATATAGGGAATAGGGTGTCATTTGACATGCGGCCAAGCTGTTAATGGTGACATGCAGGATTAGACCCATAGCCTATGGGCACTATGGGGGCATTAGTGTGGCCTTATTCTGCCAAGTCCGATGTGTGAAAGTATCAAGAGAAGGGATTCAAATGAAACCAGAGGTGGAAAGGACACAAAGATGGATGGAGGGATTGAGGAGGGTAAGGCTTAACAGAGAAGCCACAGCTTAGAGTCGATTCAGTTCAGTTGAATTGATTCAGTCAGGTGGGTTGACAAGGTAATATATTTGACATCTGAATGAAATATTTACACTGACTGTAAATAATCTATGGTTTCAGCGATTAAAATATGTAGATTTGCTAGCAAAACTAATGTATTGATAGAGGTGAAGAAATTACGCTACTCAAGTTCATTGAGTTGGTGAGTCTCAGCAATATAGACAGAATACTGTCATACACTACCATTTAAAAGTTTGGGGTCACTTAGATATGTCCTTGTTTTTGAAAGAAGAGCAAATGTTTGGTCCACTAAAACAACATCAAATACGCCTCACAGGTCCTCAACTGGCAGCTTCATTAAAAAGTACCCGCAAAACACCAGCCTCAATGTCAACAGTGAAGAGGCAACTCTGGGACGCAGGCCTTCTAGGCAGAGTTGCAAAGAAAAAGCCTTATCTCAGACTGGCCAACAAAAAAAAAGATTAAGATGGGTAAAAGAACACAGACACTGGACAGAAGGACTCTGCCAAGAAGGCCAGCATCCCGGAGTCGCCACTTCCCTGTTGACATAGAAACTGGTGTTTTGCGGGTACTATTTAGTGAAGCTGCCAGTTGAGGACCTGTGACTGGCATCTGTTTTTCAAACTAGACACTCTAATATATTTGTCCTCTTGCTGAGTTGTGAAGATTAAGATGGGTAAAAGAACACAGACACTGGACAGAAGGACTCTGCCAAGAAGGCCAGCATCCCGGAGTCGCCTCTTCACTGTTGACATAGAGACTGGTGTTTTGCGGGTACTATTTAGTGAAGCTGCCAGTTGAGGACCTGTGACTGGCATCTGTTTTTCAAACTAGACACTCTAATATATTTGTCCTCTTGCTGAGTTGTGCATTGGGGCCTCCCACTACCCTTTCTAGTTTGGTTAGAGGCAGTCTGCACTGTTCTGTGAAGGGAGTTGTACACAATGTTGTACGAGATCTTCAGTTTCTAGGCAATTTCTTGCATGGAATAGCCTTCATTTCTCAGAAGAAGAATAGACTGACGAGTTTCAGAAGAACGTTTTTTGTTTCTGGCATTTTTGAGCCAGTAATCGAACACACAAACGCAGGTGCTGAAGATACTGAACTAATCTAAAAAAGGCCAGTTTTATTTCTTTAATCAGCATAACAGTTTTCAGCCGTGCTAACATATTCACAAAAAGGTTTTCTAATGATCAATTAGCCTTTTAAAATGATAAACTTACTTAGATTAGCAAACACAATGTGCCATTGGAACACAGGAGTGATGGCTGCTGATATTGGGCCTCTGTACACCCCTGAAGATGTTCCATTGAAAATCAGCTGTTTCCAGCTACAGTAGTCATTTACAACATTAACAATGTCTACACTGTATTTCTGATCAATTTGTTGTTATTTTAATGGACAAAAAACATGCTTTTCTTTCTTAAACAAGGACATTTCTAAGTGATCCCAAACTTTTGAATGGCAGTGTACATGTTGGAGTAAGCACAAATGATCATCTACAAATTGTATTCTCCATGAGTCAGTGGATACACAATATATATACAGTACATGTACTGAGTAAACCCATGGATTTTAAGCAGAGACAGTCATTTAAAAAAACATGAGCATCTGACTAATTCCAAAACATGTCTGCACCAATTAAGGATTGCGAAAAGACCCTTTTAACATATATTATATGGGTTATTATAATTAGGGAAAACAGATGTATTTGTTGCTTTAGGGGCCTAACCCCTACATTTCTACCTTGCATTTCACGCAATTATAACATAAATAAAAATAAACAGTCAGTCAACTCAAATTACTATTTTTATGAATATAAAATACTTTTCATTGACTGTTTGAATTAAAGGGAGGTTATTCAGCTGGAATGGAATCAGATCTAATAACACCTACAATGGCCTTACAGGACAGTGAATATAAGAGAACACCACGGACCACCGCTGATGGTTACTTTATTGAGTAGGACATACTTCTACTGAGTTGTGTGGTTGTTCCAACCTAGCTATCTTAAGATAAATGCTGTAATTGTACATCTTTCTGGATAAGAGCGTCTGCTAAATGACTGAAATGTAAAAAATGGATGCCTCCTCTTCACCTGTCAACTACTTTAATTGCTTTTCTCTGTCCTGTCCAGGCTGTTTTTATAGTCTGATATCATAGAGAATTGCCATTAATGACCGCAGTGATGAATCCTGGAAGTATTGCCCTGGGTTGTTCTGCCATATTTCATTTTCTACTGGCTTCCACCAAGTATTGCCCAGATGCCATTGTACTGTGCCTGTAGTGCACTTTTGACTATAGGGAATAGGGTGCCATCTGTGATACAGCATCTGTATTCCACCCATTTCATTATAATGCACTGTGGCCTTTGACCTCTGTGCAGCTGTGATGCATAGGCGCTCTCAGCATGTGTGTGTTGGTGTGTGTGTGTTAGTGTAGCACTGACCCTCTCAGTTATTGTGCTCCTTGTTATACAGGGACCTCTGTGTGTGTGTGTGTGTGTGTGTGTGTGTGTATGTGTGTGTGTGTGTGTGTGTGTGTGTGGGTGACTATACAATGAGCTGTGGCAGTGCTTGATCAGTAGCCCTTGGAGGTGATTTACGACCTGAGGGACTTGTGGTCAGAAAGCTTCACTGAGTATATTCTCCAGGGCAGTCCTAGAGAAAGGATCAGGTAATGAGGGGGAAAATGACGAGGCAAAGACGCTAGGGCTTTAAATCACATTCCACTCTTCCTCCTCCTCCTTCTCAACTCTACACTCCTCTCCTCATGTTTTAACTAGCACCATTAGTGAGCTTGCAAGCGAATAAACAAGACAGTTTGAAAGGGCTCACAAACTCTGCCCACACAGTGGTTCGTGAAATATTGCTGGTTATAGTGTTTTCAAACTCATAAAAGATACGAGAATGCATGTAGCGAACCATTAATTTAAAAGATTAGTAATTGCATATTCATCAAAAAGAAAGGTTCCAGAACAATTATACTACTTTCCTCCATACTGCATGATTTTTAAGCAATTGTAAATATTTTAAATTAATGGTCCACAAAGATGTTTGTACCTGTTCAGCTTCAAGAGGCACTGTAACCGGCAATGTTAACTAAATGTCTATGAGGCCATTCTACTTCCAGAAATCACGTAAAGAGGGAGCAGAGCGTGTGAGCTCTATGGCGATTGAATAACCCTCAACCTTTTGGCCCACAACTCAGTGGCATCAACTGTGCTATAAAATAAAGTGGTGAAGTTGATATACACATTTACTGTCATTTGTGGTCATTATTTTTAATTCATGAGGATGAAGTGTGTGCATAGTTCTTTACAGTACAAAGGTTCATGGGATGATATAAGTTGGGAAGATGTATAGCAGCACAGTCAAGTCTAGACATTGTGTTGGGCAAAAACGTTCAGTGTTTTGGGTCAAGGTGATGTAGCCTGATTTTTTACAGCTTTTCATGTAGCCATCTCAAAGTATTCCCGCCATTTGCAAATGTTTGCACAAAAGTTGAAGTCTGAGGGATAAAGTAGTCCCAAACTCCCGTTGAGCGATAAATCAAGACAAACTGTTCCCACGCTAGTGCATTGGCCATCTGTCTGATTGCGCAGAGGATCTGAGGGATTGTCTGTTCTACCTTTTAGTCCTCGTGCTGGATAAGCAGTCTGTCAGTCTACCACTCCGGTTCTAACCAGCCAGCATGCAACATACTTCAGCTCAGCAAAGTGGCTGTCCAAGCCCTCTGAGGAGATGAATGATTGTCTGCTATATCGTACCCCTAGACTCTGCCTGGCGCCAACTGAATGCGGTGACGGGAGGAGAGAAGAAGTGTCACTGGAGGGCTGAGAAAAGGAGACCACAGAGCACTCAACACCTGCTGAAGTCAGCAAGCTGGACTGACACCTACCACTGACCATCTGTGTGTATGTGTGTGTTTGCATGTAACTGCCTGTCTCATTTTAGTACAAGCTTTGTGTATTTCATACCTGCTTTGCCTTGAACAGTGCAGTGAACTGAACAAGAGTTTACAAGGCCTATTGTTAGAGCGCTAGTTGCATCATATTCACTGTGTTGTTGTAAAGAAGCAAATAAACTAGGACTAGGCTGTATTAAAGACCCAAGTAGCAGAACGAGATCTTAATTCCTTTGAACACTCTCTCTTTGCGCCGCAATTAAGACTTGCATTCCTGAACCATACCTAAAGCTGTCGTCATTTTAATAAAGGTTCCTTTAAATAGCTTCAGAGAAATTTCTGCTGTTTAGCCCATTGCAGTGTGTGATAGAGATAAAGACTGCGTTTGCTGTAAATTTCTTTCATGGCCATTAATAAGCGCCTAGTGAGAAACTAAAGGCTCAATCCCAAATGGCACTCTATTCCCTATGTTGTGCCCTGCCTGAACGGAATGCATTACTGAGTTATTACCATAGAGGGGAAAAGGGAAGTCATCTGGACACCGAAACAGAACGATCAATTTGACTCGGAGGCGGAATTAAAATTTATAATGCCTAATGTTTCAGGTTTAATTATCCTTCACACTAGTCACTTGATGAGCGTGAGACTCAAAGTGAAATTTATTTATGGCTGGCCTCCTAATAGTAGACAATTATTTAGAAGTAATAATAGGTCCAGTTAATTTAATGTTTAACAAAAAAAAAAAACGTTTCATTTAGTGGTTTGAATGAGACACCAATCATAATGAGATTATGGTTTGAAAGTATCTATTAATCAATAACTGTGACGTTTATTTGGCACAGACAACACAATAATTATCTGATTAACCAGGTTAATGCACCCCAAAACACACATTCCTATAAGGTACAGTGGCTTTGGAAAGTATAGACTTCACTTTCTCCACATTTAGTTGTGCTATACACTTAAAGCTGAAATACGTAACTTTCAAGAGCAGGAGGTACTTCCATTTTCCCAGAACTCTCGCCTGTCTCTGGGGTTACCTCAGTTCACTCTTAAAACCTCACATGTTATCTGTTCACTTTATTCAGCTCATCTAAAAAATATGCCTTCATTCGACCAGGTGAGCTGACATTTCATTCTTTTAATTTTATACTAAAAGTAATTATACTAAATGTATCTGATGTAGCATAAATAAGGAAACGTGAGAATAGCTAGCTTAGGGTGACCACATTTTCAAACCCTCAAACCGGGACCCTTATGTAACCACATGTCAATGCATGCGCATATGTATGCGCTTATGCACGCATGTTGGTCATCTTGCGTGCTTGTGGTTTGTGGAGCGGGGGGCGCTTTGAGCTTTAATGAGAATTGTTGCTTTGCTACGCTGTTCTACGCAGTGGTTTGTTTTGCTCCAACTCATAGGTGGAAACATTACAGTATTATTATTATTACAATTGTGGTGAAAACCGGGGCAATTTGGTAGTGAATGGCAGAAACCAGGACATTTTAGTGTTTTACAGATATTTGTCAGGACACGGGACACCCAGCTTGAAACGGTGACAATCCCGGGCAAACCGGGACATCTGGTCACCCTCAGCTAGCTACTAGTCTATACTCGCCCTGGTAATGTTTTCTGATTACAATACTACTAGCTGGGCTGGCAAACAAAGCAAACAGCATGTACAGAGGGCTACATAATTACCTTGGCATCTTGCCTCTTTAGCCACAAAAAGTTAGCTAGTTAACCAAATTGGCCAATTGTTTTTGCCAGGTAATTAGTTATAGCCAAATACTAACAACAGTATGAAGTTATTCTAGGCAGCTAACGTTGTCCTTGCTGGCAAGCTGACGTTATTAGAAGCTGGTAGTAGTAGTAGCAAAAATTGCGACCAATGTCTGCTGGATAGATGTACAGTCAGTAACTTTAGCCATGTCTGCTCTGTCTGTATAGCTAGCCACATTAACACAAATAGGGCAATTACTAACAACAGTGTGAGGTTAGCTAGGTAGCTAGCGTTTTAGCTAACTTTACTTACTTATTTAACAGAAGAATTGCCACGTCAGCGTCACAGTGTAATGCATTTTGCTCCTTATGTTCCAACCATCCTGGATAGGCAGCTGCACCAATGTTCACTCGTGTTTTCGAATGGTGCCTATCTGCCTATTTGTTTTCTTTTTATCTAAACAGTATTTTCTTAGGTACCATTACATTCTGAAGTTCTTCAATTTTTTTATAAAATTGGCTAGCGTCTCTTGCTGCTTGATCCACAAAATGAACATTTTTTTCAGCCTCAGCTCTTTGTTTGATACATCAAATGCATCACTTCCTGTGCGCAGGAAAATGTTTCCTGTCACTGCGCGAGCCGACCACTTTTTTCATTTGGAGCAGTACACCGTACACAGAGGTTTTTCAGATGCAGGCCTGGGACCATGTAATATGGTAAGTATTGATCCACGATCCAGATTAATAGAACAGTGATGTGTTAATACAAAAAACATACGTACTTCAGCTTTAATTTATAACTGATAACTTTTTTGCCACACAATACCCAATCATTTTTATAATATTTTTAACAGAAATATCTCATAAAGTATGTATTCAGACCCTTTATTCAGTACTTTGTAAAAGTGCTTTAACCAGCGATCACAGCTTCAAGTTTCCTTGGGTGTGCATATAACAACTGGATTTGGGCAGTTTCTCCCATTCTTTCAAACAAATTCACTCAAGCTTTGTCTCATTGTATTGGGAGTGTTTTGATCTTCAGGCCTCCTCCATAGATTTAATGTGGTACAAGTCCAGGCTTTGGCTGGGTCACAAAGACATTCACAGACTTTTCCCAAATACATCCCAGTGTTGTCTTGACTGTGTGCTTTCGGTCGTTGTTGTACTGAAAGTTGAATTTTCCCCTCAGTCTGAGGTCCGGTCCACTCTGGATCAAGTTTTCTGCAAAGAGCTTTCTGTATTTTGCGCTGTTGATCCTTCCCTCAATCCTGAAGTCTCCCAGTCACTGCCACTGAGAAGCATCCCCACAGCATGATGCTCCTACCACCATACTTTACCCTAGGCATGGTATTAGCCAGGTGATGAGCAGTACCTTGTTTTCTCCAGACACAGAGCTTGACAAGCCCAATAGTACGATTTCTGTCAGACCAGACTTTCCCTCTTCCTCTCAGAGTCTTTTAAGTGGGATGTCATTTGCCTTTTACTCAGGAATGGCTTCCTTTTAGCCACTCCACCATAAAGGCCTGATTGATGGAGCACTACAGAGATGTTTTTTCCTTCTGGCAGGTTCTCCAGTCTCTGCAGAGAAACTCTGAAGCTCTGTTAGAGAGGCCATTGGGTTCTTACTGGCTACTTTTTGCCGGACGGACAGTTCTAGGTTAGTTCAGCTTGGTGGTTCCAAACTTCTTTCATTATAATTTGAATGTTGGAGCCCATTGTGCTCTTGGGAACTTCTAATGCTTTAGACATTTTTTAATCTTCCCCAGATCCATGCCTCGTCACAATTATATATTGAATATCTATGGAAAGTATCTTGGATTACATGGCTTGGTTTCTGATCTGACATGAACTGCAAAGTATGGGACCTTATATAAACAGGTGTGTGCCTTTCTAAATCATCCAATTAACCCTCCAATCAATTTAATTTGCCACAGATGGCCTCCAATCAAGTTCTAGAGACATGTCAAGGATGATCAAAGGACACAGGATGCAACTGAGCTCAACTTGGATTGCCATGACAAAGGGCCTGAATACTTACAGCATGTAAATGAGATACTTCAGTTTATTTTTATAAATTGGCACACATTCTTAACTAGAAAAATGTCCTCTTGTGAACTGAATGGGTGTTGTGCAATCTGTTGCCTTCTTTAAATTTAAAATAATGAATAAACCGTGGTCGTCTGCCACCTGGCCTCCATCGAGGTTCGACGACGGCTCCAGGGTGAGGAAGCATGCAGACAAAATCATCGCTGACCCCTCCTAGTCCTGGTCACTCCTGTGATCCTCCGACAGTCAGAGGGCATGCGGGCAACACAACTCTATCATGATCCAGAAATCTTGGTTGTTGAAATCTTTCTATGCCCTTCTGGCCACTGGCCCTTTCTCCCACAGAGACCAATCATGATAGAGATAATACAGACTGTGCTCACCACATCAAGCCTCTTTCAAACTGTCCACTAAACCAAATGCAGAGGCTGCTCTACACTGCAATTGTAGATCCTTGTATATTATATATTTGCCCCTTATATCTCATATGATCTTAAATGCTCACCTCCCATTTGTATATAACTGTGTAGATTTTGCATATTCTGTCTGTATGTTGTCACCCCTTGCAACACCATAACACTGAATATAATTGTAAATGTATTTAATAAAGCTAGTTCTGATTCTTGTTTGTTTGAATATGCACTATGGGTTATACTGTATATAGTCTCTCATGAGACGTATCGGTCGATATGTTCATAGAATTGGATTAGAACGAGTGGAAAATGTTCTATTCACTGCCTATCTCCAATGCTGGCTAATTATCTCCCAGTTCAAATTTCTCTTTCTATATCTCTGGTCAGAATACAACCAACCGATCAATAACATAAATGCACCCTGTTGGAGTGGAGCTTTCACCACCAGTTAGAGGATATACTGTACAGCCCAATAATTAGTTGTAGGGACAGTCAGTTTTAGACACTGTCACTGTGTTATGTATGATCACTCCAATGTAAACCATTAAGCATTATCGTCGTAGATATAGATATAAAGCGTCTACATTATCTATCTCAGTGTTTAAGGGATTAATAAGGGGAAATGACCAGTGCAACGCATAGACAGACACATTACCCTCTGTGCCGTGTTTGGACATCGTTCTATGTCCAAACACTGTTACTACACCTTTCCTGCTTTAATAAGCCCTAGATGTGCTGTAAGACTGCAACGCTAGTATAATGCTACAAGGCAAAAACCAGAGGGTCCAGTCTGCAGCCCTTCAGTGGTTATCTGGTGCTGAGGAGCTTCAGACCCGTTCACTCACATTAATCTCTATTGGTGCATGTCACTGGTAGGAATAGAGGGTTAGATTACCACAACACCGGCCAAGGAACCTCATTTACCCACCTGCCTAGAGCCATAGTCCAGCCATCGTGAAAACAGACAGAAAACAAATGATATTTACCTCATACTAAGTGGACTGAAGGTGTATGAGTGTGTGTGTATTGTGTCTCTGTGCGAAACAAACGCCTGTGTGCGCTGTTTGTAATGTTGAATCCTGTTTGAGGATTTAAAAAAAAATGCTCTGAAATGCATGTCTATGCACTCTGTGTGTCTGAGTGTCTGTGCCTGTACGTTTATGTACTGAACATTAATGGACTGTGAGAAGTGAGAAGGACTGTGGTGGGGAAACTCATCAGAGTATCTTCAGACCACTTTCTGGAAGCAGTGAGCAGTAGGAGAGCCTATCATCCCTCACAGAGGAACAGAGATAGCCATTAACACGAGATAGAGAAGGACTCAACAAAGTTCCATGACATTACCATCTGGGCAATCAGTCTTTATCTCATCCTACAGCAGAGCTACTCTGCATTCCAAATGGCCCGCTACTCCCTTTGTAACGCACTATGTTTGCCCTATGGCTCCTATTACAGCGCTATTTGGAATCCGTCCAGGAAGTAGCCAGTAGCCATGCATACAGAATGGAATAGAACAATCACTGTGTTAATGCCCTCCATCAAACATTCCAAAAAAGCCAGAAACTGAAGCTTTTGGACCGGAACTCAGACCCAAATGGCACTCTATATTCCCTAAATAGTGCACCGATTTTGACCAGAACCCCCAGAAATAGAGCTTTATATTGGACGTAGTGTATGTCACACCTTAGATAATGGGGGGATGATTGTTATACACTGTTAGAGGAACTGGATGTCTATTTTAAATGGATGACTGATCATATTTTAATTGAATCTCAGTCCCTCCACTAATGAATATAGGACTCTGTTCTTTCCACATTAGACTGGGAGCCTCCACACACTGGGGCTGCCTTACAATTGCCTCCTTCTATGAGAGAGAGAATATACTGTATATCCTAAATAAGGCACCACCTTTGGCCAGAGCTACACAGACTTTGTCTATGGGTCTGAAGTACTGCGCTACAGTGTATTGACAAGAGGGGACATTTCAAAGAGTAACAGGGGGGAGAGGGGGATTTGAAGGACGTGGTTCTCAGAAGGGTGCGGGGCTGAGCGTCTCTGAGCTGGAGCCAGGCATTAATCCATAGAGTTGGGCTCCAGCCCACGGCTAGAAGACAGCTTAGCGTATGATTAGGTTTAGATGGAGCAGTCAGGAGATCTGATGACCAGCCTGACTGCAAGTATGAGTCGGTGTGTGTATGTATGTGTGTCTTCTGGAACAAGGACAGGTTTCAGATACTCAGAGACGAGACTCACAATGTAGGGAGCCAAATGAAACAATGCCAAGGTTATGGGTTGGTCCTTGTCGCCCACTCATGAGCTGCTGTGTTCAGGATAAACTGTCAAAGAAGATGATAAAGATAATAGATGATGACATGGAATAAACGATGGGAGAAATATCAGACGAAATGCCTTAAATGCAGAAATACTCATATAACATCCATCATATTGAAGTAAACTTACAGAATTATTTGTGTGATCCTCCCACTACGACTTGGGAGAGCAAACCAGTTCATTAGGATAGAGATTCGATGAACTGATGAACTTTCAAAGGGTGGTGGTGAAAGTGCCAGATGATGAGCTTGATGCTGCTCTCTGATAAATATTGACTATTTCTTTCTGGGCACGTTTATAACTGCTTGTTTGGCTGCCGCTTGACAAACAAAAATAATCTTCCTGTTATCCGTAATAATCTCATCATGTAACCCACTCATACTGTATCTGCAAGCTGTTGGCTACAGTGCATGTTCCAAGACCAGAGTTGCAATTTAACATAAGCATGTTTTTTTGTTTCAGTAGAATGTGACAATGTGTTGGAAAAATGTTCGATTTCTTTTCGGTACGTGAAATCTTAAGTGAAAAAGTACATTTGATACGTATTACGTGCATATACTTCCTGGTTTGTTTCTGTCACAGTGTGTGTGCGTGTGTGTGTATACTATATATGTATGTGGGTGTACTGTATGTGTGTTTGTGTGTGTTCAGTACATACAGATGTGTTTCACTGCGACAGAACGCCCTCGGCCCACTCTGAATGACACCCTGCATCACTGTGATCTGTTGTGACAAACCGCTCACCACCACGAGGTCACAGCCAGCACTTAGTGAAGAGTGTTGATGGCTTAGATCGGACCTAAAGCCCTGCCATGGATGGCATCGCCAATATCAAAGCTTACAACTACATCTACGTCGGTCTACAACAAAAGGCCGATATGTGTTTTTATTTTCATTTACTGAGTATATGTGCCTGAAACAATTAGAAGAATGAGAGAGAGATGCCCCTATACAAAGAAGCAGGGAGAATGAAACAGAATGTAATGTGTATCTTCCATGCCACAGATTCCCGTGGAGAACGCAGAACAAGCTGCCTGGTTCGGTGTCGCCTCTACCTCCCAAACCCCCACACTGAAGCGAAGTAGAGTCAAGTACACGAAGCTGCACATTGAAAAGGAATTAGACACACAAAACACATCAAAGGAGGTGATTGAGCGTGTTTATTCCAGGGGAGATGAGTGAAGGAAACACTGCCAGTCGTTACACATGGTAGGCTAATGTCTTTGTCCTAATTGGCAACCTATTCCCTGTATGGTCTCTGGTAAATAGTTGTGCCCTACATAGGGAGTCGAGTGCCATTTGGGATTGAAACAGCGACTTTCCTAACACAAACATAATGGCCATCCATAATAATCGTGTTACACCTCTTTTTTGCATTCAGTCGAAAAGAGCATCCGTTGTTCAGCGGTAGAATGTCTTGTAGAATGACAAACAGGTGTGTTTTCTTCTTTCTTATAAGCAATACTGCATACCTCCACTGAGGGGTTTCTAGTGCCCTTGAAGATGCCACTAATCCCATCACCCCAGCACGCTGCCTTTGACTGCTACTCTCTAGGCTGTAGTACTAGGAAACACAATCAAAGATGGCTTTGAGGGGCATGTCACGAATGGCTGGGGGGAAAGATTATTGAAGACATACTCGTACTGCAGGATGCGTTCACACAGGAAGCCGTATTCTGGTATTCTTTCCACTAATTGGTATTTTTATATATCTTTTGCCGGTGTGAAGACAGCCAATCATTGTTGGATTGAAGTGCTAGGTTCCTTCCTCTAAAGCGATGGAAACAGTAGATTTATAATAAAGCCTTGCACACTGTCAATGCTCATATGATCATCACAAATTTTCTAACGGGCGCCACTTTGGTTGATAAGACATCAGTTGGAGGGACGCCACAAGACAAAATAATGTAACCCTTAATGTAATGGTGGACACATCTAGGGTCGCAGAGACGTCCACCAGGGGCCTCGCAATGAAGAACACTGGCCTAGGACAAAACAGCTACATGAGCTAGGATCAGGTTAGTTATTGATAGCCCTGAATCGACCCTACGACACGGAAAGCCTGCTGGTTTTCTGTTCTACCCTGGACAGACGTCATATCTCTGCACATTTCAGATAATACCGTGTGTAGCATCATGGGTTGTACATTAGAGGCAACCTCCATGTCGAAATAGTCCATTTTTGAATAGCTTATTAATTTGTCCAAATGACCTGGTTGGAGTCGTAATCACAAAACCAATTAGGTAATCAGGATGGATCGTCTATGGAAGTTGGAACTCCTATCCAGCTGACATCATCAAAATGTTGTCGGCGGCGACATCCATGCTCGAGCGCATTTTTTCCCAGTTAGGTCCACCTAAAAACCTCTGCTCATACCTGATAAAAAATTGCCCCCCCCACTAGGTGTCCCAGGTCTAAATCAGTCACTGACAAGACAGAATGAAAAATAGAAGTGGAACCATCTTCGAAGGTTAACATAAAAGGGGTCCATCGGGATTACTAAACAACACTGATCCAGGATCAGGCCCAGGTTGGTTAAACCAGGGAGGATGAGGACACAGAGTAGAGGAGCTGAGGCGGTCCCAGAGGCCGAGAGAGGCAGGCAGGCTCTGAGGTGCCGTCCCTATTTTTAGTTTCCCTCGCATACGTCTCCCACTCAGACAGCTGTTGGAGCGCTCGGAGACAGAGAGACAGCCATCGCGGGGGGGGGGGGGG
>JACXGI010002222.1:0-22358 GCA_016801175.1 Esox masquinongy
AGATGTGGCATGTAAACATGAACCATTGATCTGGCAGGGGAGAAGTGGCAGGGAGTTGTATAAATCTGCGTGATGATGAGGAGACTGGGGACAGGTGTGTGATTTGGTGATTGGTGACAGGTGTGTGATTTGGTGTGCACTGAGACTCAGGGGCGCGGGCGCCCTCTGCTGCGCGCTCGCGGAGGCGGGGACGTGACATTTTTTCCACTTAGAAAAAGTATTTGCTCTTATTTGAAACTGTATGGAATGATATCATGTTAACGTTGTGTGAATCTTGGCCACTAATTTCTTGAGATGTTCCTAACTTGCTCAGGAGGCTTTTAAAGGGTTGCTCTTTCCCAAAATCTTCCTCCTCTTTCTATTTGTCCATATTTATTTATTTAATGCTTCTGCAACAATCTCCATTTCACCTCATCTCTGTTCTCACCTTCAAATCTCTCTTTTTTTTAAATTCACTCTTCCTCTCTGTCTTGCACAATATGCATCTTTCCCTTTTAATCACTTTCTCTCTCTCTACCCATTCTTCTCAGGCCTCAGACAATTTTAATCTGAAGCTGACAATTCACCAAACACTTTGCCTAGGTTCCACTTTGATCTTGAGAAACTTTGGGAAATTCTCCCATCTTGAGCTGGCCCCTCCATCTACCCACTCCCTATCACCCTAGCCTCCATCAGCCCCTGCTTCATTAACCGACCTTTAGCTGCCGCACAACAATTAGGCCTGTTGCGGCGCCTGCTGCAGCTCTACTGTAACTTTGCTTGCTGGCTCCCCCTCGCTCTCCACACCCAGGAATAAATCCTGACTAATGACTGGCTAAAGAGACCTGACAGCGTGTTACAGCTGGAGCAGTAATTTAATATAAGCTCTAACAAGCCTTTGAAAGAGTGAAATATTTCATAAGCTTGATGCAATTTGGTGGGTGTGCGCATAATGAAAATAATGAATGTGCTCCCTTCAGATTTTAACGTGTAATTGATGCCTTTTCTTTTTGTTCACTGCAAATAATAACAAGCTCAGACAACGAGACACAGATGCAGACAGCAGATCATCAGATGTTGTTCCGATCCGCCGCTGCATGTTGATTAGGCTAGATAACACCATTGTTTTCTGCCATTTGATAGCCTTTTACATACCATTTGTTTTTGTTTTTTTGTCCCTGGTGCTTTTAACGAGATTGATGTTCCAGTCTGCAAAACACTTATCTATAGAATATGGTGGCCCTTGACAAGCAACGTATTAATACACGGACAATGCACAATGAAACCAATGTGTTCTTCCATAGAAAATCATTCTAGATTCATTTAATCATTATGCATTTTCCATCTGTTACAGCGATGTCTCGTTCAGTGTAAGCCTATTTTTATCTATCCTATCATACCCAGTCAAACTGGGACAGTTTGTGTTTTTAGAACCTTACATATCCAAGTTATTCAACTCCAAAAACACACACTAATCAGGACCTTTGGAAAAACAAACATTTGGTTATGTGAGCCACCCAGACTATCATAATAATGTAGCATTTGAATAATAATTGGATCTGCTCATCTTAAGAGTTTGAGTGCGGGGCAACAGCAAGGGAGAAAAGTTTTGGCCACCGCAATGGCCCAAAACACACACACACACACACACACACACACACACACACAAAAAGACAAACATGAAACATTAAAAGATTTCCCAATATCACAGAGTCCGGTTAATCAGGACATCTTAGATCAGAGTGATGTCACAGGGGCCAGTAAATTAAAGGAACAAAATGATGAATTGGACCGAATTACATTGAAAAAACAATCAAATATTAAAAGAGGGTACACTACGTTTCACTTTGACATCAAGGGTACACAGAGAGTAATCGGCCGACTGACGTGATCATCATTTCCTCCATTTAGTGTAACAGTTATAAAAGACTTGTCAGAGGCTTGGATTGAAGAAGCAGTCTGGCTCCTCATTACCCCATGGAAAACAGTGTTTCCTGGCCCCTTAATCACAACAATATTTAGCCAAATAAGGTCATTATGGTAATGGGCAAGCTGATAATAAGGCACTTCCTTGTTTGTTTCCTGGTTTGGGAATATTTACGTTATATTAAACTGATGAACCAAGAGACAGTCCATTTGATTATGTCCCCGTCTTTGATATTGGTTCTGGGATAGGAGGATGAGGAATGGAGGAAGGGTGCTTTGAATTCACCAGGGATGAATCAAGATGGGGATTGAATATTTAAACAAGGCCCTCCTCCAAGCTTCATTTAAGAGTGGATAGTTCTCTTTGTATTAGGCTCCCCCGTAGGAAGTCATTAAGCCTACCTGGGTTACTTAGATTTATCTAGGTAGGTTATCAACAAAGTTGGTATTGAAAAGCCCTCAGAACTCAATTAGTTTGGTTGAGTGAACTTTTCAAGTCAATTCTTTATGAACCAATTTTCTAAGTAGAAGGCAGTTAAGCAAACTCTTTTCTCAGTTATGCCTATGGATTTCTCAGAAGGTTTACGATACAGGTGGTAAACAGGTCAAATGAAGCAACAGTGTTCACCAAGATTTCTTTCCTGAGCCTAAAAAACAAGAAACCAGGCAAGCCTAGTTCAGCCGGACCGCAATAGAATGTACTGCCCTCTTGAGATTCAAACTCAGGTCACCCACATGAAAGGCTGTGTCACTAACCACTACACCACAGAGCTCTAGGTTCAATGGGTGTCAGTATAGCCTCTTGTGTCTATGAACAAATCTTCTTTTGCCACTGGCCATTTTAACAGCTAATTGACCATTCGGGAATGATATTGATACAGTTAAACTGACTAACGTTTCTTACTAAGTTTACCTCCACCACAAATAGTGTCTATGAACTGTTAGCTTTTGCCAATTGCCGTTTGAACAGCTTATTAGCCAGTAATAGGCTTACTGGTATCTACTAACTTCTTAGGAATAATCATAAGAATTGAGCAATTGCTAGCGAGACTGAAGAGGAACTTTTCCATGCCAGAAACAGTTGCAATATAGCCGTATACAGTTTTAGTTAAGGCTCACTGTAACGTAACTACTGTAGCCTATGTTGTAGCCAGCAAATGTGTTTGTCTATCCTGACCCAAAACTCATGCATGGACGCATACTTCGAAAATCCACCAGAAACAGTCGCACTATAACCATTAACTGTTTTATTTCAGGCTTACCATAATGTAGTCACTGGAGGTTTTAGCCAGCAATGTTTTCATCTATACGGAATAATTCATAATGCGTACTTCGCTTCACCTGCGAGGAGATATGAACTCGGGACTTATAGTTCGCAGGCCTGCTTCTCTAACCACTACACTATTTAACAAGGGTCAGTCAGTCAGTGAGTCAGAGACATTCGCTCTTCTTAGCCGGCTCTGCTTACGCGATCAGGCAAAAACAGAAAACGAAAGAGAAGGGACTTTTCCTTCAGAAACATTTCCCCCTGAAGTCAATTAACAGACATTGTTGCTAACTGCAATGCCGCACGGCCTCGATCAAAAGGCCCGATAGCCTGTTACGGTGGAGGGGCAAGACATCTTTGCTGTCTCAAGACACCACAAGACCCCAAAGCCGAGCGACAGGTCCGGTAATTATCAGAAATTGTATAAGAATGTTCTTTTGTGTGTTATAAATCCTCTCCTAGGCACAGCAATTCCGAAGAGAGGTAGGATAGGAACTCCACTCAGAGAAGAGCAGGTGACGTGCCTCAGATGAAGGTAAAACGGAGGAAAGAGACAGAATGAATTGGATGATGAATAACTGACAGCCATTCCTGTGTTTTAATGCGCCCCCCCCAAACACACCACACACTCTGTCTTCTTCCTTAATTGCGCAGTAGACAGCTTTAAGCACATTGGGGAATTACTGGCAGAGATTACCAGTCCCTCTGTGCTTTGTTGCAGCACTATTTGCATGATGATTAGTTGATGGCGGTATGTATTTTAATTTATTTATTCTTTTCACAACCGTAGGTGCATGGTGAGAGGTGTAGTGCACAAGAAACAGACAGGGGGGCAGACCCTGTGCATTAATTAGAGCGATCATAACATTCACTGAACTTTGCCTCAACGTGTTTATTAAATTAGCATGTCAATTGATGGATGTGTCTTCCATTTCCTCACTGTCATTCATTCAGTCTATTCGGTGAATCTGCATCCGTTCCACCAGGGTGGACCATACAACGTTTGGCTGCGTAATGGACGTGAATAATGGCTCTTAAACAGGGCTGGAAAATAAGCCTGTCAATAATACCATGTAGGAGGAATTGAACATCCATATTTTAAACCGACATAAAGAATTCATTATGGGTGCACGGTATCCATTCAAAAGTGGATGAATTTCTCTACAAATTACTGACAAAAAAAACAACTAACTATGACCAACCCTGTAATCCACCGTAGCCAAGATCGGGGTGCTCTGTAAAATTCCGAACAACACGAAAAACCTATGCAGGCCAAAGAAAATAATCATCAAAACAATCGCGCAGAGAGACCTTGGTACTTCACGGCACCTTGACAGTTTGTCAGTCAAACTGATGGTGAGGGCCCCCCCCCATTCATGGAGGGTCTGAGTAAAGACAGTGGACAAACCAGTGACACACACACCCCATCCAGGCCTACATAACAATATCAGATATTAAAACTAAAGCATCTCCTTAATGTTGGCCTGCGCTCATCTGTCTCGCTCCCCGAACACAACTGGAGGTGGAACAATCTGTGTTGGGCTATAGAAGCCAACAGTTGGTAAGAGGTTTGAGGTGAGTGCATGGAGTGCTCAAGGATGCTATTTGCCTAGAGAGCACCTGAGGATGTGGGGCTGGTCGGTGCTGGCGGTGGAATAGGCCTGTCAGCTGGCAGCCAGCGATAATTGCTTCCCATGGCAGGACCCCACCGACCGGGGGAAGAGCTGCGTGGCATTGGAGGCAAGAACGGGCCCCGGGAATCCCATCTTCACAACACACCCAATCATTGTTTTGTGAGGGATGCAGAGACTTGTTGCCAATCGGCACGTCAGGTCGGCGTTCTGATTGACACTCATTGACCGGTGAGAGCAGGGGAGATGGAAGAGGGAATCGTGGGGGATCGGGGGGGGGGCTGTATACCACCTCAGACTGCGAGGCCTTGAGTATATCACAGCGTTTGTCATTCAGAGACAAGAAGAGAAGTTGGAAAAAGGAAAGTAGGAGAAATTAAGAAAAAAAAGGAAATGTGAGGGAGAAAGCAGGGGATATGTCTCACTCGGGGAGAGGAAGGAAAAGGGATTTTCATGGCTATTCTGGGCACTCCACTTATGCTGTAATATTACTGTATAGTTATCTAAATGAAACATCAAAATGAATTTGATCAACATTCTTAAAGGGATATTTTTTTTATCATTTCTATCCCAGGAGAGTTATTAGTTAGCAAATGCCAATAAAAACATAACCTTGGCAGCTTATGATATGGACACAGAATGATTTTCTCTGCAGTTTTCTATTAGGAGTAATGCATATTTCATCCTCGCTAAGCAGCGTGGAAAAACTATTGATCAGAGTAATAATTGATACGTTTGCCTTTAAAGAGACTCAAATCTTAGTCTGCCAAACTGAACAGATGATATCTATCATTGACTGTTTTTAAATAGGACATTATCATATCCTTTTACTGTTCAATCTCTCTCTTCTGACGTGACTTAATCTGTCAAGCGTATGCACCACTCTGGTCTACTCTGATCCTGGTGAAAGCAGGGTGTGTGTGCCAAAGGGAACCCTTTTACCTAACTAGTGCACTGCTTTCAACAAAGAACCATATGGTCCCTGGTGAAAAGTAGTGCCATTGACAGAGAATGAGGTGTCATTTGGGATGCTGTCCGGGACCTTATCACTCCCTTGTCCAAAGCTAATTCCTGCTGGTGTCAAGCATGGGATTGGATTTAAAGGCAGTGGCGGTGTGTGGGTCTGACTACTGTCAGTGGGGTCTCAGTCACCTCAGAAAGAAGGCTCGCTAACCGCTAGCACATTCAATGTCACTTCAACATAGCACTAACAGGCCAAATTGATACATTGCTAGCAAGGGGCGTCTTAGGGCTTCAGAGACGTGACGTGCTATTACCTGTCAAAGATTGATGGAGGAGAGAGTGGGATGAAAAGAGAGTGAGAGACAAAGGGAGACAGAGAGGGAGAGAGAACACTGTTGTTAAGAGATACAAGATTCTACATGTGTATCCATCACAGACAGCTGGGATCAGGTGGGTGTCGTGTTAGAAATGGTCCCTCGTGAAGGTTTAAAACCTGACAGGGCCACAGACAGTTCCTGTATGGAGGATAATGGAAAAACATCTTGGGAAAAGCAAATATGGACAGGATTTGAGGCGGTTTTGTTTTGCAGAGTATGCATCTAAGCTATAGTATTGACGTAATGGAAGTGAATTTAGTGTTTTTCCATGATTTGCAAATCAATTGATCAGCCTTTCCAACAAGCAGGGCTTCGATATGTACACTACATAATAAGAAACAAACACACATACACACGCAGAAACACACAGCAGAAGGCTGTGTGGGTGTGTGTGTGTGTTATGTCTAGTGGTATTATACACTAATGATTGCCATTTGCTATTGTATATTGATTTTGTTTTTCAAGACTTGAATTGTGTTGCCACGAGTTTGTTTGCGTCATGTCGCGGACAGGGCTAAAATTCTCAGGGAAACATTGCTCAAAACGCTGAGCAGACCTCGCATGGTATCCACCAGCACAATCAGCGTATGCTAAGAAAACTCAAACGTGCACTGCTTTTTCACCGGGCTTAAGGTCACAGCTGTATTTAAAGGCCCATCGGATTTAAAGCGGGTGATTTGTGGGTCTCCAGTTCCCCCTCAGGGCGTCATAGCAATGAGGGAACAATACAGTGCTGCTTTGCCGAAGCACCGCGAAATACAGGCCCTGAATAAAACAACGTGTTATACCACAGAGGCCTTGCTAAGGCGTATTCTACACCTTCCGCCGTGTTCTTCCCCTTAACCTACTCCACTCCAAAAACACATGATTAGGAGCGTAACGTTGGGGACGTTTGCCCATATTACGGGTAACAATTGACTGGGAGTGCATTTCTCCTCCCTCGCATTGTTAAAGAGAGATGGGCAGACGTTTGCAGTGCAGTAAGAGACGGCTGACTGTGTGTTGTGCCGGGGTGTTTGTACGTCTGTCGTCTGTGTGTGAGCGCTACAGTCTCGTGATCTGATCCCAGGGTCCTTCCTCCTGTATTTACATACACTATCATGTCATTACTGTCTGCCGTCCATGCGAGTGGAAGCGGTGCCTTTTTTTTGTCACACTTCAACTAACGTCTGCAGCCTGCCTGTCATACTTTATAACTTCCACCGCAGGTCAGCGAGCACCGGCGACATCCAAAAGAACAGCCGGGTAATTGCCGTGGTAACAGAGCTGTTTAGGGATTGGTCGGGGTCAAGGGTTAGGGATTATCCTGAAATATATATTTATTTATTTTTCTGAGGAAAATGGCTGCCTCAGCCGTCTGGCTTGCTGGTTGGCCTTGAGGCATTCAAATTGACAAGTCTCATTATCTCCCCCTCGTCCTTCTCCTGTCGTACTACTGTCAGCCAGAACCTGTTTGTCCATCGCCTTACACTGCATAACATCATGCCTCTCTTATAACAGTCTCTCTCTATATCAGACACATATGAGAATCTTACCAGGAGAGAATGTGTATAATTAATTTACCTGCGTATGTATCTGTGTGTGTGTTTGTGTGCTCAATAAAGGCCCATCAACTGACAGTCTGACAAGGTTCCCCTTGTAAACAAACCACAACAACTAACTTGATCTGATCTTACCCTATGCATTGCGCTGCAAATTAGAACAGGTCTGAAACCTCTCTGTCTTTCACAAACACACAGACACACACGTCAGTACCTTTTCAGAATCTTAAGTATCTTGTGCAAACTGTGTGTTTGTTGGGGAAGGCACAGGCTGAGCGCTGATGAGTGTCTCATTAAGGCAACACCAGCAGTATCGCATAATCAAAGCCTGGGGGTACAGATTAATTATCCTTTTGAATAGTGATGAAATTTTAAAAAGCTTCTCCTTAAGGCTCCCATCATCGGCAGATGAAACAAAGAGCGGCACAGCTTGCGCGCCCGGGCTCACATGTGTTTTTACATCTGTTCAGGATATTTCAATTTGATGCTCAACAAGCAGAGACTCAGATTAAAGGATAATGGTGTGTCATCCTCTCTCACAAACAACTCTTCCGTGGCGCGATAATAGCACATTGCCAGGCAGGCGTGCTCTGCTCCTGGAGAAGAGGAGCTAGCAGCCGTCACAGACGACACAGCCGCTACGTCCCGCTCGTCTACAGTCGCGGCTGCCGAGGCAATGCCTCCCTCACATCACACGTACAGGTTGTCGAGAAGGAGAGAGAGAAATTGAGAGAAAGCAAGGGACTTTATATATTGAGATTTGAACGAAAATAAATATTTATGAGATGCTTTTCGTTTTAAGAAAGCGTTGACTTTAATGAACATGTTTCAAGATTGTTTCAGCATCTATAATTTATAACGTAAGGCTTTAGGAAACGCTGGCGAACAGGGCTAATTTGTAAGTGTGAATTTGTAATACTGAAAGAGTGCGTCCTTCACAGATGCTGCCATGCACAGCAACGTTATGACACTTCTGGAGAAGGGTGAATTATTCTGCAGAAAAATTGTGTGCGTCACGGACATACGTTCTTTTGTTAATGTGTATTGATGAGTGGATAATAACAGTGTATCTGATGTTCAGGCAGCAGCATTGCATTTCAACTGCATCATTGCAACGAGGGTTCTAATCCTGGCCATGGTACACGACAGGAATATCCGGGATTGGCGGGATCAATGTTGTACAAAGTTGTCTTCGCCCTCTAGCAACAACTGGTGCTGGGTCGTGTGCCTGCAGCCTCAGTCGTGGTTGTTTGCTGGAGAATGCTATTTTCATCCAGGTGTGTAGCTCTTAAACTAGCAGTGTGATAAGACATAGAACTGCTTATCTAGGAGTGCAATTATGTTTCAAATTTCTCCATTTTTAATTGTCCCATGCATGTTAAGAGTTGCTAGCATGAAACATGGGTGCAAACCTGAATCACACCATTGTGTAGGGATAAAAAACTGGGTATATGTACATATTCTAGATTACAAGTTCAACCAGGTCTAATGGTCTGATCTAATGTGCAAGCCATATTCAGCTAGGCCTAGATTAGAAACCAGCTTGACAGATCTCTGGACCACAGCGCACCAGCGATTGACTCAATGCCTTTCAGCTGTATGGGTGGCAAAAAAGCAATGTTCGCTCCTCCAAAGATCGCTATGTTAACATCCCCTTAAACTAAGACATTAACCTTAGCGTTTTCTGAAGTCTAACAGGATGCTAAGTCAAGGAGCTAACCCAAACACAAAACTCATCAGACTCTTTTTGGATTTGTGTAATGTCTGTCAGGGTGTCTCCTATGACCATGGAAGAACTGTTAAAGATGTAGATAAACTCTAGGGAACGACAGGGTTGGGGAACAGGTGAGGTCACAACCAATATCTAACAAATAAAACTGAGATCAGCCTCGGCAGCATAAGTCTGGATCAACTCTAACCATATCATTCTCTAATAGAGCTTCATATTCTGTGTATTCGGGAGTGAGGATTAGCACAGTCAAATAAACAAGAAAAGAAAATACTGGAGCTGTCAAGCTTTCACCCTGTCTGGGTTTTCACTTTCACGAGTGTCTCACTCCATGCACACACTACAGACTCAGTTTGCAAGCAATTCTTCCATTTGTCAGGGGTGTTGGCAAACCTGTCACCCTCAAGCAGCAAAAAGCCAACTTATTTATTTATTTGACTTCAGAGTAATTAGAGGTGTTACCGTGGCGCCTCGCCACCATGACAACACTTTCTAGAATCAAGTGTCAAGAGTGCGGAGAGTTAAGACATGCCAAAAGGAAATGGTAGAGTTCTCTCCTCTTCTAATCTTTAAGCAAATTAAAAAGGGTGAGTGGAGCTTTTTTACTCTCACCATCTCTTACCCCTCCCCCTCTCCTTTTCCTCTCTTAAATATGTCAGTAAAGGAAAATGTTGCGAAACAGCCAGGAATACATTAAGATAGCACAAATACTGTTTCCTGTCAGGGCTTCCATAAATGTTGGTCCTCAGGAATTTTTCAATATGACTCACTGCATACAAGTGAAGACGGCACAGGGAAAACACCAGAGCCAAGAATTCAATTGAAGGTATTTGTTTCCATTTCCGGCTATTTGGTGAAGACGAGACTAGATAAATATGTTATTCATTCCTCCTGAATGCAAAGGCTTCAGAGGAACCATGTTGATATGGTTGCCTCTTTTCTTTGACTCTAAATAATTGAACAGAGAGGGGAAGGCCTCTGCAGGGTTCATATTGAGTTTGACAGTTTCCCCACATCTGTTTTTCCCGTGCGTTTCCACACGCACGCACACCTCTGCACAGACTAGGTGACAAAGAGCCTGCCTGTGCTTCAACTGCTTTGAGCTTTTTGACAAGGCGCAAAAGACAAAGACTATGTGGTCAGACTCCGCTGGGTTTTGCCAACAGTAACACTCTACCACCACTAGCAGTCAGACACCCAGGCCCCAGAGCCTTGACAGGAGACATATTAAAAACAAGAGGATGGGAACAAAAAAAGCAGTTCCCCCTCGAAAAACAGCCTGTGTTCTACATCTCCCTCTCAGACAGCTTCGGGGACAGTTTATGTGAGAGAGACAAAGACTCTTTGACACTGTCAGCTTCTGTCACTGATGCAGCAGATGGCTTCATAGTTCCAGTTGTCGGTACAGCAAAGCTTCCATCCATATAAAAGCGCTGTGAGTTGACTCACGGTTTTGTGCGACTGACTGAACGTCCGGGGGGGTCTTATGATAATGAGTGCCTAAGCCAGGCGGTAGGCTAGGTGTTCTCTGACTCAAATAGTTCAGTAACAGGCCTACATGAAACATTGCGGCTTCTGGCTGATTCACGCACAGTGTAGTGGAAGAGCCGACTGCCAGTGTATGAGTGCAACGTCAAGTCGTGATTCGCATACACTACTCTAAACAAACCACCTGAGAGCAAGAAGGCGGCCTGTTTTCCGGAAGAGGAACAATTAAGGATAATTAAGAGTCAACCGTAGAAATGTAATCGTCTGGTTTGTTGATTATCATGATTACCAGTAAGTAGCTTGCATAGAAACATAACCGGGAGCCATATTTACAGGTGTTGACTTATTAATCAGGCAGCTGTTTTTTGGAGCTTTTAAAATAATGTTAGAGGATTTAGCTTGGTTATACTGTAGAAGAAAGGAGAAACAGAACTTAGTGATTTCAATTCAAAAAGGAGTTTCCCCAAAAGCTCTGCTGTTAACATAGTAACATGATAGCCTAGCAGTTAGAGCATTTGACAAACAACAGAAAGGTCTCTATGTCAAATCCCAGAGCCAACAAGGTAGAACCTTTGCCATTCTGTCCTTAAGCAAGACAATTAACCGTGAGTGCTCCTGGAATGCCTTCATGGATAAGAAATGACTTAAATCTCAAAATTACTTGCATGTTTACTGGGGTCTTTTAATAAACTTAATGAAATAAATTGAATCATTCAGAGTTCAGAGTTACATAGGTCCTCACTGAAAAAGAGGACAGTGGGTGATAACGTGACACCTCAGTCTTGCCGTGACCCAGAAAAATACTACTTTGTCGTATCCTTACGATCACACTCACGTCTGGTGAGAGACCATGTAAGCCAACGTCAAAAAAATTAGATAATGCTTAATTCGCAATACGACCATCATTATCATGAAAAATAACAATCATATCATCCTCAGTAACAATAAAACAATAATCACAATTATAATAATAATATGTAGTATAAAATAAGATAAAAAGGAATATAGCATATACAAATGTACGTAAATATTTTAAAATGTATCACTACCTTATTAATGTATGATTTATTCCTTTCACTTTATGCTGCATTTTTTCTCTTATTTCTGTTCATGCATTTGTGCAGTTTGAATTGCCTTTGTGTATGTAATGCACTAAACAAATAAACTTGCTTTGCCTTGCTTTTCCTAAGTCACTCATGCATATAGTTTCGACATACTTGGAGATCAATGGTCAATAGTATAATTAAATTGACTAGTGAGAGTAGAAATAAACCAGTGGTTGTGGGTCGAGCAGTTACCCTAATAATGGCAGAGCTTGCTGTTCTAAAGGACCTTGGCTCTGGGCTGATCTGGGCTGGGGTCACAGCAACTATCTGCAGACTCCGGAGAGTCAAAGATTGGGACGATCCTCCAGCTAACAACCAAAATTAACTACAAGGAGCCAGAGTTGACACTAGAAAGTGTCAGTGTCAGACTATCCCTCCCTTTAACCCGAACAGTGTTACAGCACAATGAGGCAAGGCAACTCATTTGAGGACTAACCCCATAACCTGGAAAGTGCTGGCCAATTACACCACCATCCGCGAACCCTGATCGGCAAGCAGGATTTAGGAGACCCAGCCTGTCATTCATAACTGCTGTCCCTGCCACCCTTTATTGGCTGAGTCACAAAGAAGTGGCTGATTCTCTTTTGTTAATGTTATACTCTTACTACACCGCATTGTAGTTCTAATTACTTTCCCATAAAGCATTAAACGGTTATACGATTTGCATGGTGGTGGGATGGGGGCAATATACCATATTTATTAGAACCCCTTTTAAATAAAAACAGAATGCAATGATGTGCAAATCATTTATCCCTGTATTTAATTGAGAATAGTACAAAGACCACATATCAAATGTTGAAACTGAGAATGAGAAATGTTATTGTTTTTGGAAAAATACAGGCCCATTTCAAATTTGATGCCAGCAACACGTTTCAAAAAAGTTGGGACAGGGGCATGTTTACCACTGTGTTGGATCACCTCTTCTTTTAACAATACTCTATAAGCATTTGGGAACTGAGGAGACCATTTGCAGTAGTTTTGAAAGTGAAATGTATTCCCATTCTTGCTTGATATGGCATTGCATCAGCTCAACAGTTCGGGGTTTCCTTTGTATTTTTCGTTTCATAATGCACCAAATGTTTACAATGGGTGACAGGTCTGGACTGCAGGCATGCCAGTTTAGCACCCGGACTCTTTTACTACGGAGCCATGCTGTTGTAATATGTGCAGAATGTGGTTTGGCCTGCTGAAATGAGCAAGTCCTTCCATGAAAAAGACGTTGTCTTTTTCATGGAAGATATGTTGCTCCAAAATCTGTATATATTGTTCAGCATTAATGGTGTCTTCACATATGTGCAAGTCACCCATGCCATGTGCACTAATGCACCTCTATACCATCATGGATGCAGGCTTTTGAACTGTGTGCTGATAAGCTGCCGGATGTTGCCTCTCTTCTTTAGTCCGGTGGACGTGGTGTCCATGATTCCCCAAAATAATTTCAAATTTTGATTTGTCAGACCAAAGGACAGTTTTCCACTTCGCCTCAGTCCATCTTAAATGAGCTCAGGCCCAGGGAAGGCGGCAGCGATTTTTATATGGTTTCTACTTTGCATGCTTGAGTTTTAACTTGCATTTGTGGATGCAGCGACATACTGTGTTCACAGACAGTGGTTTTCAGAAGTGTTTCTGAGCCCATGTGGTGATTTCCACTACAGAATCATGCCTGTTTTTAATGCAGTCGCCGCCTGAGGGCCCGAAGAGCACAGGCATCAAATATTGGTTTTCGGCCATGTCCCTTGTGTACGGAGATTTCTCCGGATACTCTGAATCTTTTAATGATATTATGTACCATAGATTATGAGATCCCCAAACTGGAATTTTACATTGAGACATGTTATTCTTATATTGTTGTACTATTTGCCTGCACAGTCTTTTACAGAGTGGTGATCCTCTCCCCATCTTTACTTCTGAAAGACTCATCCTCTCTGGGATGCTCTTTTTATCATGCCAATTAACCTAATTAGTTATGAGATGTTCCACCAGGTTTTATTTAGCATTACACAACTTTCCCAGTCTTTTTTTGCCCCTGTCCTGGCATTTATGAAACTTATTGCTGGCATCAAATTCAAAGTGGGCATTTATTTTTCGAGAAACAATAACATTTCTCAGTTTCAACATTTGATATGTTGTCTTTGTATTTTCTATTGAATATAGGGTTTAAATGATTTGCACATCACTGCATTCTGTTTTTCTTTACATTTTACACAACATCCCAACTTTTTTGGAAACGGGATTGTAAAATAGAAAATTATAATTATGTAATTATACTTTGGAGCCCATTTGATGATATTACAGGAAGCCCAATATGGTCCAGTATTATAGGAAGCCCAATATGGTCCAATATTATAGGAAGCCCCAAAGTCCCTGAGAATATCTAGATATTATAGATGTAACGTTGCAGTTAGTAGGCAGGACACAGTTGTAGAGAGAACAGAGAACTTTAAATAAAAGAACTAAGTAACAATGCTTAAGCAGAGTTACAGACAGTTATAAAAAGGACTGCCGTGCCAGAACATAACAATAGGAACATTTGTTGACACTATTGTGCTGTATGAAAGCAGCCGAAAAGTGTTTTGAAGACATTTAGAGTCATAGTTGGCAAGATTTCAACCATACATATATGGGATCACTTAAATAAGTTTACAATAAATTTACATGTGGATAAATTACCTGCCATGAAAATTCTGACATCTGAAATTAGTTTGTTTGACATTGTGGGATCTTTTTGTGTGTGGTAAAATTACCTATGCAAGAAATGACAAATTATAACTGTCTTGCCCTCACACCAAATCTCACGAAAGCATGCATTTTATTCGACTTCAGATGAAATTATTTATGATGAAGAGTGTGGTGAAAGTCCATGGTGACGAGTTACAGACAATGAAATTGAGTGTCTAATCATTGATGACTGCCTGCAGATAAATACAATAATATCAATATTATCAATATTACTGTCATTATGTATATTGGCCTACTGTATCTTTAACCTATTGGCTTGAGTCCATGTGTTATGACCAGTGTGGTTATCTTAGCATTTTTGTTAAAACCACTGGAAAAGTTAAAAAGATCATGGAATATGGTAACTGAAGCATAAAAAGTACCTTTTATGCGCAATACATCATCACAAGAACCATTTTAACTGCAAAAGATGATCAGTGTGGTGAGAACAGAAAAACTTGTGGGGTTTTCTGCAACATTCACACATTGACTTTATGCAAATTTGAGAATATATCTTATCTTATTAGATGGCAATTATGTGATTAAAAATTCTAATATAAATCCTATGATGCTCTTCATTTAAACTATAGTATTGGCCAAAGTTTCCCAACCAATGGTACTTGGTCTATCTACAGGGTGTAACTGAAAAGCCTTATGACACCATTGCATTACTGCTATTTCAGGGGGAAAGTCCTGTGTGGTACAGTGACAGGAAAAGTTCTGGAACAACTGGGCATTTACATTGGCACACTGGTCAGTCCCATTCTGTCCTTAATCTTTTATTTTATTTTTTACTACTCTCTGTTTTCCCTTGATTGTAGTAGTCAGGAAGTGAGTGATACATCCCAGTTTAAGGTTAGAGCTTCTGATTCTCCCTAACATCCACCACCAACCCCCAGATTTGTAGGTTTACTCTTCAAAGAGATGTACCCACTATGGACTAGTTGGCTCGAAAAAAGATGAAACATTGATTGAAAAGAAAGAAAAAAAACCTGGATAGATTTTTATTTCCAGAAGCATGGTGGAAGTTGTGAGAAGTTCAAATGGATGACGTTTTGTTGAGGTGGATTGATGCGGATGTGATGAATGTTAGTGATTTTATTCTTTATTAATTTATACATTTCACATAACATGTCAATGGTTGGTTTTCCTTTCAAATCACATCTGGGGCTTTTTCTGTTCCAGACACTATGAATGGTTAATACTGAACACAATGAGTAGCTCTAAAGGTGCAATATGGTGTTGTTGCAAAAATTGTTGGACCAATGAATTGATTCAACAAGAACAGAACTTACGCCTCATGAGCTTAGAAATAATGTTATACCTGAACAGAACCCAAAATATCAGCTGGTTTTACTACATTTGTAAACAAAGTAAAAGTAAACAAACTCTACACCCTTCATATATGGTCCATCTATAATTTTGATATCATCGATGGGTGGTCCTTGCATTTAGAGTTCAGTTTATGTATTTCAGTGGTTACATTTTTCCAGCCCCATCCCCATCAGATTTTTACAGAAACAGGAGCAGAGATAACACTTTGTATGGCTGAAACTGTGGACTCACGCTTTAATAAAAGACAGAGATAATGAAGGCAGTTAGGCATTTGTTTTGGTCACGTTGCAAAACACAGAGGAGTATTCATCCAGGAACTTGTTAGTGCTCAGCAGACGTCATTTTATACATCTGCTGCTGTGTCCTATCCCCTAATCTTCTGGGTCTATTTTCTTATTGCTGCAATTCATCAGTGACAGAGTTCTGGCATGCCAGAATTCTAGACAGATTGTCAGGATTCCATCACCTTATTTTGAGTTGGCTATGGCGTCACACTGATTATTTATACACTTATAATGCACAACAAGCACATTCATTATTTAGATAAGCCATTAAATTAACCTACACCTTCCTGTTTTACAAAGCCCCTGATGCTGAACGAGCTTGTTGAGAGTTAGCTGGGGTTTAATTCATGTCTTTGGAATGATCATTATAGTCATACTGCCCTCCTTTGGCCAGTTGTGATATAACAGTCGTCGTGGACTTGCAGTTTCATTGGCAGATTTTGTTCGAGGAACCTTTAATAGGACTGTCTAGTGAGTGCCTGTCTAGTGAGTGTGCTAAATCACAATTTTGTCCATGTTTTAAAGTGAATGTTACGGTGGCTAATGTGACATTTCCTAATCCTATTGTCCTTTCCTAAACTAACGGAAATGGGCAAATTTAGAAATGACTGGCAGATAGTTTAGCAGTTAGTGTCTGACTAACAATAAGCAAAGGGAAAAATCTGTTGTTCTGTCCTTGAAGATAGTTAAATGCCCCAAAATAATGTTCTGGTTAATGTAACAGCTGCACAATGGAGTAATTATATTTACATAATCAAGGACAGAAAAGCAATGCAATCCAGACATTATGGGAGAACTTCAAGTATTACATTTTTTGGGAAATATTATTTTATTATTCTTTGAAATGATACATGCCAAATTTAAAAAAAAAATGTTTTGTACACATTAATTAAAAAAAACGGGACACTCAAAGTAAATTATTGTAAGGTCAGATTGAGGAATATTTGTAAGAACAAAATACTGAAATGTGTAGCATGTATTCAACCCATGTGCTGTGGAATTTGCCAAGTTTGCACAGATGAAAGAAACAGTCCTAATGAGGTTAGTTACCTTACCACTGGCCTCCACCTGTAAGTTACGATCACTTTTTATGGAAATAAACACCACTGTTAAAGGGGCAATATGTAAGATTTTTACTGTACAACTAACATAAATACAAGCAAAAATGACCAATAGACATTTGCAGTTAATGTTTTAAGTTAATGTTTCAAATAATCGTTTTCTACAGAAATTGATCCGAGTGCCTGAGATATTCCCCATTTAAATTTTCTCGCTGGTCTGTCTATCTGTTTGCATCATCTCCTTATACTCACTTTAGACACTCGCAGTACTATCCTTCCAACCCTAAAACACCCTGTACTAGCTAGTACTATACTAACTTGCTAAGGGGAGACAAGGAGGAGACAAGTGTTATAGAGGCAGGATTCTATGCAGTGCCCATTTAACTATTGATTGCCTGAGATCTATGACCTCAAACCTTACAGTACAGTACTTTACATAGCTTAAGTGTTAATAAAGACAAACACGAGTTACACATACACTGCCGTTCAAAAGTTTTGGGGTCACCTAGAAATTTCCTTGTTTTTGAGAGAAAAAATATTTTTTTTCTGTCTATTAAAATAACATCAAATTGATCAGAGAATGTTGGGTTCCCTTAAAATAACTCACCTAGCTTGCATCTTAGGGGGTGTGGCTTATCTTACCAATAGCTAGCCACTGTTATTCAAAAAAATAACACAGCCTAAGCATGTCTTTCAATGCTCTCCCTAAATGCACCCAACCCTTATAATTGCTACAAATTACCCAAGCTTAAGGTACAGTAAATACTTATTTACTGTCTCTCTCTCTCACAGAGGGATGAACTGTGACTGTTTTACGATGATGCACACATACATATAAACAAGGGACAATTACTGAAAAATAAGTTTTATGAAAATCTATTGGTGTCTGTTAACAAAAACTCTACACACCTGAGCAGCTGGACAGGGCTTTAAAAGAAATTGACCCAAGAAGGAGCCAGTGGGAGTAGGCTTGTGAATTTGTAAATACCCATTCCACTCTGCACGATTACAAAGAAAAAGGTATGGCCCTGCCCCTCATCCAAATCTTGCCTTTACACCTGAAGAGGAGAGCCAGCTGGAGGGCTACACTAATTGGATGGCAGACCATGCATTCCCTTTTTCAAGAGTGGTAATTAAGCTGTTAACTCTGGAGATACTCTAGGACAAGTGGACGACCCATGACCTTCAACGTGGAGCATGGTCTGAGTGACAACTGGTGGCCATGCTTCAGGAGTCGCTGTCCTGAACTGTTGTGCAGGATCCCGCAGAACCTTGAGCGAGCCAGAATCCCTGGAGCCACAGCCGAAGGTGAGTCTCCTCCTGTTCAACATCTTCCACTATTGCCTCCTCAGCACTGCCTACTCCATAGAGGGACCCAAGGATGCCCTGAACATGGATGGTGAGATCTTTCTCTTCATTCCAGAGATAACAGGTCAGCACAAGACTCAAACATCTAGAGCAGTGTTCGGGTTCTGTGGGGAGAACATGGTGGAGGGGGTGTTGCTGCAAACACACACCACCCTTTTGATGCAGCCGCTGGACATTAGTGTCTTCTATCAATGGAAAAGTGGTAATGTAGCTTACAGTACTAACTACATTTGTACTCAGCAGTTGCCTGTTTTTATTTGTATAGTTTCATTGAGTTATGATATACCAGCATGAAATGCAAGGTGGTATATCATGTGGTAACAAGAGCTTCTCTGGGAAAGCGAGGGAGAGCTAGCAGCTAGTCTAACAAACACAGCCTGTGTCTTCATTGACGGAATCAGCCAAGAGAGCGCTCAGAATTTGCAGTGTGTAAAGACATGAGAATGTTTGGTTTTCTGCAGCTTTCTCTGATTACAGATAATAGATAAAATAGTATTGTTATTGTATCCGGCAAATGCCTCATTTGTAACGATGTTCTTTTTTTGTACAATTACTTGTCACAACCCTAGTTAGTCTTATGAACGATGTTACCATTTGTACTACTAAATGTTCAGTAGCGCTAGGCAGAATAACAGTAATGCAACTGAATTCACATTCGTTGAAGCTGTTTAAAGACCAATGGAAACATTTCAGCACATGCACCATGTAGAGTAGGCAGGCACAGTTAGGGTCCAAGGTTGTAGTAAATTTGCAGTTTTAATAACAATAGCCATATCTAAAAGAGTAGCTATGCGTTTTACATAATGATTGCTAGCCACAGATCTGACTCATCTTACAATAGCTACTAAATCTACAGTACTCATAAGAAGCAGTAGATCAATTCCCACAGCCACTGCATGGCAATAAGCAAGGCACAAATCAACCTACTTCTTTGCCATCTTGCTCCTGATACAACTGTTGTCATCCAAATGCAAATAGTAAATACACACTTCAATATGTATTTCATGTGTTTTGTCAGGGTATCGGCATGAAAAAACATACATGTATTTCTCATTGCCCCTCAAATTATCTTTGTTTGCCTACTCTGGTTCAAACATGAATGATAAAATATCACCAAGTAAAATCACTTCTAAAATTATTAACCCAATCTCAGTCGTGATGAGAAGCTTGTGTTGAATGAAGTTAGTTAGTTAGCTGCCGAGAATAAACAAATAAATTAAAATATTTGCCACAATATAGGGGCGGGACTAGGCCAGAGCAGGAATCATTACCGCTCCAGAATTTGTCTTTTTAATTATATAAACATTTTGACAACTTTTATTTATATTTGTGCAGATAGAAACATTACTGAAAGATATGCAATGGCTCAGGACAACCGCAACAACACACAAAACAAAGTAGTGTGATTGGTTTAACATGAAGGCTTTGAGTAATAAAGCAAAACATGGCTACATGTACGTTATGAGCACTAGTGTTTGTTTTTTAGAGCGCAAATAACATTCCTATGCTCCTTCTGGTCAATTATGTGTGAAACATATCTCACAAACGTAGAAATCTCTCAAACATGATACAAACCACCCAAGGGTCCCTCAGGGTGAAATGCCCATTTGCATTTTATTTGTGGAATATACCGTTTCTACAATTTACCTTCAAATTTGACCAACAGAAGGCTTGCTAGAAGTGAAATTCCGTTGTGAACTAAAACCATTATCCTGGCCTATCTATAAAATTTGTCCATCACATTTATGGTGACATAGTGTTTCAAGGCAAAAAGCGCTTTAATTTAATTGCCAAGCTTACTCCTCAATTACACTGCTGCGCCACAGAGCAAGGCAAATATGTTTTACTGACCCTTGAACACTGCACACCAGTAAAGTGTTTTGCAGATGGTAAGGAACTACCACATCCACGCCTACCTCCTGGAGAATGTTCCTGCTCTGTCAAGACTGTCTTTTAATGCTCTTTCAAACTAGTGCTTTTGGTAAAATAAAATATGTGAATAATTTAATGTATAATTTAATTGTCAGATTTCAAATCAAACATTTGGAGTATAGAGTGAAAAGAACGACTGCTTCCCTGGAGGGCATTTTTCTTTTAAAAAGTATGTCAGCATGTGTAATACAAGTAAAGTTATTTTCTCAATTATCATACAGTAGACTACTCTGTATATTTATTTATCTGACACTCATTGTGTATCCCCCACCCCAGTTTATTTGTTTACCTAGAACTTTTACCAACACTTTCTAGGTACTAGAGCAAATGTTTATTATTAGTTATACAAAAGAATTCACCTGACAGTACTGTCCCTTTATTTACTTTTTACTCTCCTTGCATGTTTCTGATACGCGTTGTGACGCAAGTAACGAATCCTTAGGACTTTGCAAGTTTTCTTTAGAACTGTAAAACCAAGTGCTAGTTTATGGGCTAGAAGAACCATTTTCACATTTTTATCAAATTCTACGTCTTCCCCGGAGCACTCGTGCAGCAGAGGAAGAGTAGACACTCCTCCTAAACATATCATGATTCCATAATGAAGGAATTACAGCATCTCAGGTTAGCGGGGGTCTATGGTGATTTTCAGCTCTGTCTTCAGATAACACTCTACAGAGTCGGTTTATTTTTACCACATGGAATAAAAGCCACGGTTTGTTTTGTAAACTTATTCAGATGAAGATTGCAAAAATCAACCAAACAGCTAACCAAAATCAACATGTTGGCATACTGCTGGCTACCTTTTTATCAAGTGTTCCACTGCTTCAATCATCTAGTTGCAATGTAGACACATCCGACAATATGCTTTCTACTATTTCATGTACAGTAAATAAAATTAATGATGTGACAAAATACACACCATTAATTTTACAACAATGTAATGACAAAATAGTCTTGGCATTTAGGAGAATTAACAAGGTCATTCTGTGTCCACACCTTAAATCTCCTGAAGCTTCTAAAGTCGAAAGCAATCATTTAGCAGACGTTTTTTTCCAGAGACTTACCATGTTACAAATATTTTCATACTGGCACCCTGTGGGAATTGAACGCACAACACTGGAGTTTTTAGGGCCATGGAATCTTCACTTCAATGTATTCCTTTGCAGTCCCCACACGAGATATGTTTTTACAACTTACTAACACAGGAGAGAAACAGAGATACAGCAAACATGTAGACAAAAATAAAACATACAAAGGGAAATTTTATAATTGAAATTCTATTATTCATTATTCACTAGAGCCACAATTAACTTCAGAATTACAACTAGAACAAGAGTAATTGCCAGGTGGATCTTCATTATCGATGGTTCTGTTGCTATCTGTGTTGGGATATCCAATCTTTGTGGAGTGGTCAAGTTCCTTATTGCTTGTGCCCTCTGCAATTGCTTCTTTTGTGTATTTACTCCCGCTTTCCACACTTCCGATGCTCTTCCCACTTATTTAAATTAGTTATAATTTCATTTTAACTTCTTATTTTTTCCTCATCTTTGGTGCTCTCTTAGGTACAGTTGTGCTCATAGGTTTGCATACCCTGAAATGTTGGCATTGATTTTGAAAATATGACTGATCATGCAAAAATCTTTTATTTAAGGA
>JACXGI010002222.1:22458-76985 GCA_016801175.1 Esox masquinongy
TTTTTTTTTTTTTTTTTTTTTACCCTGTATTCTCTCCCATCGTCCCTTCCCTCTCAACAGACATAACAAGTACATTTAAAGACATACATATAAAGAGATGGGAAAAAAAATACACAAAAAAATGCAACAAAATATATATAAAAATAAAACATTTTAATAAAAGGTGAGAAATAGGAAAATGGAACCTTGAAATTAAAAACACAAATAAGGTAAAGGGTGTTTCTCAAATGCTAACGTTACCCTACCCTACTCCCTCAGGGCATGTTCCTGCTGAAGCAGGTTACCAACCACAACATTGTGTTTTAAGAAGTAGATAAAAGGTCTCCAGACATTATCAAACATATTTTGTTTATGTCTAACAGTATACATTATCTTTTCCATTGACATATTTGACGCCATCTCTTTAGTCCACATTCTGAGTCTCGGCCCATTAACACTTTTCCAATAAAGAGCAATTATACGTTTCTCTTGTAATATACACATGTTTATGAATCCAGACTCTTTGCTTTATAGCTGAGGTCTGACAGGGTATATACCTTGAATAAAAAGTTTAGGATCCAGTGGTAATTTCTTTGATAAAATTTGATCAATCATATTACCAATATCTTGCAAAAAGGATTTTACTTTCACACAATCCCATACACAGTGGAATAATGTCCCTCTTGCTTCATTACATTTTATACAGGTATCAGGGATGTTATCATTAAACTTATGCAACTTAACAGGAGTTATGTATGTGCGCATCAGCCATTTATACTGAATAAGTTTCAAACTACTATTGACTGTTTTTGTCTGAGCCTTCTTACATGCCCCATTCCAAACTTCGAAAGATATTTTGTCACTTACATCTTCCTTCCATAATCTCAGTGTAGATTCTGAAGATTCGTCAGACCCAGACACAAACAGGCCATATAAAGATGATATTAAACCTTTATCATAACAATGTCCGATGATTGCCACCTCTAATGGGGAAATGACAGGTATACCTAATGAAGGGTTTTGAGATGAGGATATAAAGCTCCTAAGTTGAAGATATCTGAAAAAATGATTCTTTGGAATATCGTATTTGGTTGATATTTCTACAAAGGACATACGTACTTCATCTTCACTGTACATATCTTGCACTTTCCTTGAACCTTTTTCAGCCCATATCCGAAATCCTGGATCGTGTTTCCCTGGTTTAAAGTTCACATTACCCCAAATAGAACTGAAACGTGACCAGGAAGAGTTTATATTCAAATATTTACAAGTATCAAACCAGACATTAATCATATTCAATATGATAGGGTTGTCTGTATGTTTTCTCAGGTATTTGTGTTCTGCTGAATACAGATAGAAGTACAATGGTAACCTTAGGTTAACAGAACGAGATTCCAAATCCATCCAAGGAGGTGGGCTTTCAGATGAGAAATAAAACATGATGGTCCGCAGTTGAGCTGCCCAGTAATACCATTGGATGTTTGGACATTTGAGACCTCCACGATCATATGGTAGATATAGTAAAGATAGACGTAGTCTGGGACGTTTATTTTGCCAGATAAATTTGGTAAACTATTTTTTAAGTCTAGTAAACAAAGATGAGGGAGGGGGTAGGGGGATATTCTGGAACAAATAGAATCATTCATTGAAATACGTAAAGAATCCATCGTTCTACTGACCAGGTAACAGCTTCCAGCATCGGGTCATAATTTATCTGAGCAATCTTATTCACCTCAGGGACAATTTTTATACCCAGATATGTGAAATTATCTGTCGGGTTGAAAATAGAAGCATAAGCTTGACTATTTTTCCTCTCTGATTCATTAAGTAACATTATAGATGATTTGGAATGATTAATTTTATATCCAGATATCTTCCCAAATGTTTCAATAAGATCTAATAGTGCAGGGACAGAGATGTTCAGATTTATCAGAAACAAAATTACATCATCGGCAAAGAGTGCAATCCTATGTTCTACATGACCTTCTCGAATTCCATAAATGTCACTATGCGTCCTCACCGCTATAGCAAAAGGTTCTATTGCAAGAGTAAACAGTAATGGTGATAGAGGACTTCCTTGCGGGCAACTCCTTGAGATGTTAAAAGGTTTAGAGACCACTCTATTAGTCAAAACTTCTGCAGTAAGCCCATTACAAAGCAATCTAACCCATTTGCAAAATGTATCTCCAAAGCCAAAGCAGGTAAGCACCTCAAATAAATATGGCCATTCAACACGGTCAAAGGCCTTCTCTGCATCAAGTGAAAGCAAAGCCGTGTCTTCTGCTCCTTTCTGGCTGTGTAGAATATTGAGCACTCGTCTAACATTGTGAAAGCCCTGTCTACCTTGAATAAATCCATTTGATCCCCTCCTACCACCCGAGGAGGTAGGCCCTCCAATCTTCGTGCAAGAACTTTGCAGAGTATTTTGGTGTCTGAATTTAAAGGGCTGATCGGGCGGATGAGGGGAGAAGACCAGTCCTGAAGGACTCCAGAAACATTTCCAAAAGAGGTGAAAGTAATTTGGACTTAAATTTTTTATAGATATCTATAGGGATGCCATCTGGTCCCGCAGATTTCCCAGCTTGCATACAGTCAATCGCCTCCGCAATTTCCAGTATTTTTAACTCTCCATCCAATGCTCTACTTTCATCCTCTGAGATTCTAGGAATATGAAGGTTGTTTAGGAATTGCGTCTGCATATCCAGACTGGAAGAACATTCAGAGCTATACAATGTCCCATAGAAGACCCTGAAGGCCTCATTAATCTCTATAGGGTCCACTATAGTGCTACCATTTGGAGCTTCAGTGCAGTTAATAGACCTTTCTGTTTGTTGTTGTTTAATATGCCATGCTAAAAGTTTCCCTGGCTTTTCCCCCTGATCATAGTAGGACTGTTTGAGTCTCATTAAATTGGCAGCCGCTTTGCCAGCTGACAATTCATTATACCGTGATCTAAGTAGGAATATGTTTGCATGTGCATCTATAGAGTTAGGCCTGTTATGGTAGAAATCTGTTTCGAGTTCCTTTATTTCCTCCTCTAATGTCTTCATTTTGAGTTGTGTACTCCTTCTTTTAGAGCTAGTAAAACCAATTATTTGACCCCTATTAAATGCCTTAAATGCCTCCCATCTTGTTCCAGCAGAGGTTTGGGAGGTGTTACATAGAAAATACAGGTCAGTTTGTTTGTCTTTTACAAAAGGTACATATATTACCAATTCTCCAAGGGTATGCAAACTTTTGAGCACCACTGTATATCTTTCTGATTACCCGCATTTTGACATGACCGATATTAACTTCTGCTACAGTTGAAGGTGCCATCATGGGGTTTCATCCGCCACCGATGAAATTGGTATAGAGACAGTGTAACGGGTTTGTTCTGTTCATTTGTTCGCAGGCAATTTGTCTGGCCCTACTATGCATTTTTTCAACAAAACTCTCAACAGTTGCTATTGATTTGCCTTACTGTTGAGAGCTGGTATTTTCAATATTATGTTGATTGACACAAGCAAAAACGTGTAAATCTACTAACATATGGACTTGCATGATTGTATGTATGTGCGGCTGTGGTCACTACAATCGTCTAATATATCAGCTTGAGAGTTCTAATCAAATGTATTTTATAAAGCGCTTCTTACAGCAGCAGTTGTAACAAAATATGTTTACAGATACCCAGTCTGATGATATCCCAAAGAGCAAGCAACAACAAACTCCCTAGTAGGATAAAACTTAGAAAGAAACCTAGAGAGGAACCATACTGAGGGGTGGCCAGTCCTGGCAACAGGAATCACCAATTAACAACTTGATCTGTAAGACAACCAGAAGGACTTTGGGCGGGGACAGCTATGAGTTGTTCTGGTAAGGTATTCCTTAGGCGGAGTCCAAGGGCCCATGTCCTCCTAAGGTTAAACAGGACAGCAGTAGAAGGTAGACAGCATTCCATTCATTAAAAAGGATACCTCAGCATATGTTTCAGACTGACCCTTGTCCCCGTCACATAAACTAATGCAATGTTAACAATCAGGACTTAAGACAGGGACAAACTCTCCCTAGTCTCCCGGCACATTAATATAGCAGCACAAAACTAGGGTCTGAGAAAGGAGGATCCAGAGAAACCATAGCCCCATCCGGAGGTAACCATGGACAGGGCCAACCAGGCAGGAAGTAATTCCACCCACTTTGCCAAGCACCAGACCAAAGGAACACCGCTCTTGAAACATAGTTACTTTGGTTTTTTGCATGAATTGTACACACTGTTCTCAGCTTCCACTCATAGATGGAGCATACTTAAGAGCCATGTATGTAGTCAGAGACCAAATAGGAGAGCTTGATGAAGAGCATGGAAGCTGTTCAATACCAGGCTGCACAAGTCAAAGATCTCCTGGAGGTGAGGGGAAACAGCTACAGGTTCTGTAAGTTATCTTTGTCAGAAGAAGTTGGATCCCATCGCTTCTCCATCTGCACTGTGTTCTGATACGATATCCTCAGCAGCAACCAACAAGTGTGCAAGATCATGCAATCTGCTACAATGCAGTTAGATGTGTCATTTGAGGTGTTGAAGAAAACAAAAGCATTCCTAACCACCTACAGACACTACAGCAAAGGAGATGTGTGAAGAGATGAATGTGGAAGCACTGAAGAAACTCGAGACTGGATTCTTCAATGTAGTTGTGTTTGTGGCCCTTGCATCACTTGAAGGGAGGTTCCAGACCATACAGCATGTACGTGACAAGTTTGGAGTGCAGGTGACACACTAAGCAACACCTTAAGCTGTGGCAGCCAGTCAGATTTGGAAGGAAAGGAACTAGCCCTGGAACTGAAGAATTTCTCTAAACTGCCAACAACCAAAATGATCACTCCAATCTTCTTGCTTTTCTTCAAAGGAAATCTATCCTAATTACTGGGTAGCCCTCAGGATCTCTGTCACTGTCCCAGTGACAGTGGCTGCTGTGGAGAAAAGCTTTTCCAAATTGAAGTTGATTAAAACTTACCTGTGATCTTCCATAGATCAAAACCACCTCAGTGGACTCTCCATCATCAGCATAAATCATGTAGTTTCTCAAGAGTTGTCATATAATGTTGTTATTGATGACATTACCTCAAAGAAATCAAGGAGAGTCACATCTTAGGACAATAGTCTTTTTGCCAGACTGCGTAAGAAGAGCAAATGTCTCCTACTGAGTGCCTGACTGACTGCATGATTACCCATTGTTAAATAGCTGGTTAGAGATGCAGACTGCCACCTCATTTATGGGGGTTCAATTCTTGCCACGGACCAAACAAAGTAGGCATTAGGATTTTTTCAGGATAGTCTAAAACTTTGCTGGCTACAAGCTTTAGTAGCTACATTATTGTAAGCCTAAAGTAAAACTGTTTAAGGTTATATTGTGATGGACAAACTGTACCGACAAGGTCCATTTCAGTCATTGTTTTCATTATAGGTAGCTACTGTATAGCTATTAGCTAACCATCTATAGTAATCTCTTTCTAATTTAATTTAAGGCGTTGAATGTAGTGTTGCGATCCTGTTATACCTATTTTTGGTTAGTTAAACTGTTTACGATTATATTGTGATGGGCGAACTGCACCTACAAGAACCATTTTGATTTACATAGTGTAGTTCACATAGTGTAGTGGTTGGCTATTCAACTGTCACTGTTTTCTAAAGAAACAAACCAGCCATGGAGTGACTGGAGTCATTGTTTTCATTATAGGTACTGTATAGCTATTAGCTAACCATCTATAGTAATCTCTTTCTAATTTAATGTGTTGAATGTAGTTTTGTGATCCTGTTATACCTGTTGCTGGTTTGAATTTTAATAGGTAATGTAGGGAACTAGTTTGGAGAACCGAGCTGGGTACAAGCTTCAGTAGCTACATTATAGTAAGCCTAAAGTAAACCTGTTTAAGGTTATATTGCGATGGACGAACTGCAACGACAAGGACCATTTCGATTTACATAGTGTAGTTCACATAGCGTAGTGGTTGGCTATTCAACTGTCACTGTTTTCTAAAGAAACGAACCAGCCATGGAGTGATTGGAGTCATTGATTTCATTATAAGCACTCTATAGCTATTAGCTAGCCATCTAATGTCTTTCAAATTTAACACGCTGAATGTAGTGTTGTGATCCTGTTATAGACTACCTGTTGTTGGTTGTCTATAAGTGTCAGAGCATCAAAAGTGTCAGAGCATCAAAAGTGTCAGAGCCAGCCCTGATTTGAGGAGACACTGCTTCAGACCGGTCAGTAGTAATCGTAGTGCCAGATCCAAATGGAGTTATAGAACCAATAATTTAACTCACAGCCGATAGGTGGCGCAAACTTGCATAGTACACCTTTAGGTACTGTACCAATATTCTCGACAAACAACAGAGCTACAAAAGAGTGATATAGGTAATGCCATATAGGTAGCAGATTCTGTGCAGATTCTAACACTAAATAACAAAACAAATGTTTTCCCAGTACATGTAAAACAAATTACAAAGAGTTCTAAAACAAATGTTTAAAGTAAATACCCTGTTCACTTTCCAAGTAGGTGCAAAGTACAATGTTATTTGCTTTCCTTTTGCCGATGTTTTCTTCTACTTCTAATATTTCTTTTGTGCTTAGATATATTTTATATTTTCTTTTGTGCTTAGATATATTTTACCCATGAAGGCCTTGTGCCAAACTGAGGCAAAGAAAAGCAAATAAACTGCTTTAAAACAAAAGTCCCTGTAAACTTGCACATATTTTCTACAGGGTTTTGAGGGTCATTTACAGGCAAGATGGGAGCAGTGTTGCCAGATGTGGCAGTTTCCCGCACAATTGGGCTATTTTTAATGACAGTGTTCGGGCGAAAATGGCCTTGGGCGGGTTGATTTACAGATAGGGTTGTATAGAAACTGCAATGAATACGACTCGGATCGAGAGAGAGAGAGAAGCCAGAGGCGTCACTTTAATCCACTGGGCAGCAACACAGAGTACAAGCAGGCAGAGGTCTGTACACAGGTAATCAGAAGGCAGCAATACAATCCAGAATCCGAGAGGGGTAAACGGGAGGCAGGCAGAGAGCTCAGGCGCCAGGAAATCCAATTCAGAAGGCAGGTAACGAAGTCGGGATAGGCAAAACAGGTCTGTGGAGAAGTCAATCGAGAATAGGGGAAAAACAGGCTCAGTATGTCACAGTGTCACAAACAATACCTCACAGGGAGAGAAGGAAACAGACAGGCTTAAATACACAGGAGGTAATTGGGAACAGGTGTCTAGTATTCGGGAGATTGGGACCGGGAGGATGTGCTGCGTTCAGGGTGAATGGGAAGTTGCGGTTGTACCGGAGACGGAGATCGGGCGGCAGGAGGAGGAACGAGTGGCAGGCTCACAGAAACAATGTTGTTTGGGCGGGTTTTTTGTTGAGTCTACGGGTAATTGTGCTGTATACAGTCACTAAAATCTGGCAACCCTGGCTGGGAGTTGGTTGCATCTGGGAAAGAGAGGCGGATGCTTGAAGTGGGTGTTGCGGTGCTCCACGTTTTAACAATACATTTATGAACTTATAACTTTCACGAAAGTCATCCTTCTCTACTACTTAGTTAGTTAACCAGCTACATGTGTGTTCAATGGTTTGACAGTTAGTTTACACTATCGTGAAAGTCACGGTCCTGCCATTTCTTCATGGCCCGGCATGAACTTCAGCATGCCACCATTACTCGGCCCGGTTTGATAGAGGGTACTAAGTAGGAACCCGAATGAGTGTCGGGGTGTTTAAAAATACAGAAACTCAAGGATTGGTCTCATGCTTGATGTCACATTGTATATTTTCTGATCTCCATAGTTTTTTTTAATTAAAAGTTACGTAGCTATGTTTGGGATTACCCTAAGAATTACACTACAGCAAAAAAATAAATGGATGAGGATGGAAAACGATTTGTTTGACACCATCTGTGGTTGACGTTCAGTGTGGAAATTGGCACTCACCACCAGCCAAAAGCGGGAACATTTTTGCAGTGACAGGTAACTTTGCCTTGTATACCAGCCACTGTGGCGGGTGGATTGTAAAACATATATTTTTTATTAGTTATTACTTAAACATTACTTGTCACAGATTGGATGGCGCTAGTAAAAAAAAAAAGTTACAAAGACACACTTTCGTCAAGGAGACCATTTGATTGGTTTTTAGAGTCTGTAAGCCATCTAGCCTGAGTTGACATGCAGATGAAGGGAAAGTTGCCCCACAGCTGGCATAGACGGGACCCCAGGGGCAGAGTGATCAGGATGAGGGTTCTCTTCAGAAACATACATGCCATCGGCAAGAAGCACAGACCTTTTGATGTGCAAGTAAGTAAATTACTAAAAGTTATGTTTTGGGATGGCTAGCTAGCTAGTTTTAGTAGCCGTGAGTAACAAATTGTCAAATGTATAATGCAAGTTGCATATTTGTAATGGTTGCCAATGTTATCAAAGTCACAGTCTCGTTGTAACTACCTTCAGAGTGGATGAGCAGACCAGACCAAGAAGGCCAGGGTTTTTATGCACTACATTGCTGAGGTGTCAAGGAGGCCGCTTAAAAATATGTATCTAGCAAATATGTCAGATGGATCAACTGAAGAGCAGTGGACTCGCAAATTGAGTTGAAGCAAAAAGAATGTGTGCTTGGTTCTGCAGAAATGGTTCATGGTTCTGGGATTTTACCTTGAACATCTGATCACTCTGTGTATGCTTTCGGTCACAGTGTATAAACGACTGAAAAAAACTAATACAGCAATGTCAGTAGATTGTGTCCTATTGGCACTGCATAGATACATTCTAACAAAGCAGTAAGTGACCTTGGCAGGTGCCCCCATTGTGGGGGTGGGGGGGGGTTCTGTGGGTGCACCTGCCTTGCCTGTAACTTGACGTTTTGACTGAATGTCTGACCCAACCCACCCCCACCTCCATCCTTGTGTGTAAATGTAGACACTCGATTCCTGTGTTTTGAGTTACACCATATTCACGGTATAGTGTATGCATTTTCTGTTACAGAGAGTCCTGAACTTTGATGCCGCTTCCCAGCCTCATGAGTTCATTTTCATTGATGAAGCTAGATTCAGTCTAGCTGAAACCAGTCGTCGGGCCGAAATGTTATAGGATAAAGAGCCATTGTGATTGTCCCTGGGCAGCGTGAGGGAAATATTATGTTGTGTGTCGCCATTAGTCTGCAAGGAGTTTTCCATCACCATGCCACCCTAGGTCCCTACAAAACTGCACACAATCACATTTCTGGATGCACTACATAATGCAGTTGTACAGGATGGACCAGAGCACCCCAGGTTTGTTGTCATCTGGGATAACGTTAGTTTCCACTGGGTTGTTCTGGTTAGGGAATGGTTCACCAACCACAATAACTTCAAAGATGTATACCTGCCCCCTTACTTCCCATTTCTCAATCCGATTAAGGAATTATTTTCAGCTTGGCGTTGGAAAGTGTATGACCGCCAACAACATGCCCGCCTGCCTCTTCTGCAAACAATGGAAGACGTATGCAGAGACATTGAGGTGGGGTCACTACAGTGTTGGATAATATCGCAAGGCGATATATATGCCTAGCCAGGGATGACATTGCTTGTGATGCGGACAGACCCTACCAGAAGGCGGGATCCATGAACCAACCACCCCGTCCCTTACAATCCCTTACAATAAAAGTTTTTGTTCACCTCTGCACTGTAATTTTACTGTAATTGTTTTTGTTTCTGCTAGCTTACAGTAACATTTTGTATCGATTATTGTACAATAATTCTACTTTGTGTGTTTTTGTTGTAAAAAAAATGGCAACAAAATAACCAGTATATATTTTTTTGAAGCCATTCTATTTTTGTGTTCATTGAGATGTGAGTAGATGTACTGTCCTGGAACAATCTTTCACAGAAGCCTGTATGAGAAAATGAAAAAGGTATACAAAGTACTAAAGACATCAGTGTGTTATTGCTGCTTTGAAAGAGTAATTCAAATGGTGCATGTGTGTATCGTTTTGTAGCAAAAATGCCATTTTGAAAAAGGATTTTTAGGTTTTTAATGCAGTTTCATTTTGACATAGAAGTGAGACGTTTATCTCCAAAAGTGTTGTCTAATTTAGCTTGTGTGTACAGTTTTGAAACAATGAGCCAAATTCCGCAACAAGTGTGTAAGCAATCGCAAAAAACTGTAACCAGTGGAAAATATAGGACTTTTCCTGCTAGATGTGATTGGCTGAGATAATAAAGGGGCTGGACATGCTGACATACAGAGTTCTGATTGGTCTGCCAAGTCACCGGCTTCTGTCATAACACAACTACTTGGTCGACCCCGGGATTTTCAAACATGGATAACTGTGAACGCGTTGCTAGTGCTGTCAACCACCTACATCACTGCCCTCAATTTAGCTGGTCAATTTAGCTGATGAGGAAATCCCAGACTTGGATACTGTTCAAAACAGTTTTGAACACCTTGAGTGTGAACTGTAGCAAAAAGACAAAGTATCATAAACAAAGTCAACAGACCAAACGCAAAGGACTTTGTATGTAATCAGAGTATATTCCGTCTGCCGCAAAACATTCCTACATGTATATGGGTAAGTCTAACGTTTGCTAACTAGCAACAGATAATTAATTTTCAGAAACTTGTCAAAGTCATTTGCATTGCATTGCCATCTGTTACCTAGCTACAGTATAGCTACTGACATTACTGTTAACATTAGCTAGGTAGGTAACAACGTTACCATACCAGCTAGCTAACATTTCCTGGTTTCTAGCTTGTTCGTTGGGTAGCTAGCTTTGCCTGATTATTTGCTAAAGTGAGCATGTCACTTAGTTTGATAATAAGCTACCTGATTGATTGGTCATTCATCCAGGAATGTGTGATAATGCCTAGCTATTATGTTTACATTGTCTTCACAAAAGTGAGCAAGTCACTTAGTTTGATAATTAGCTACCTGATTGACCGGTCATTCATCTGATTCTGATGCGTGATGTGGACAACCCAGTCCATCAGTACAGTAAGACTGCTAAACAGCTCAGTGGCTGTTCATCTGCACTCAAACTATCTGCACTTATATTGCTGCTACTATTTATTATGAATCCTGCTGCTATGCCACTTTACCTTTCACTGTACTGTTTATACCTGATGTATCAAGTGCATGTGAAAAAACTTTAATTTTTAGGGGTTCTCCGGTAGGAGAAACCCTATTGTTATTGCTATTATTATTATTATTATTCTTGGCGCCTAAAATGCTTAACTCAAAAAGTCCATGGTGAAAAATGCTATAAACTTGCATACAGTTAAAATAGTCCACGTGTAACAAACATACAGACCCTCGCCCCGATTCCACCACCAAGGGCGCTACAGTACACGATTCAGTTTGCTAATTTCAAAATGATGCCTTTTCAACCCTGTTTGTCCTACAGTGTTGATTTTTTTACCTGCCTCATTTCTCATGATGAACAAAAAAGCCTCAAGAACCCATAAAGTCCGCCATAATGGATTTTTCTGTACAATGAAAATTTGTCCAAAACTATAAAAATCTTCTTCTCATTAACCATGAATTCAATTGACGTGTCCTTTGGCATGCATGTGTCTTAGACATGCCTCCCTTAAATCGTTTCAGGAATAAGAGAGAACTTGCAAAATGGCAGACAAAATGGCTGACTACTGTACAATATATGTATGCACAATGTGCATGTGTGCAATTCTTTATTGAAAAAATAACCTGTGCACTTCATATTAATTGTGCATCCAGATACCACCCCCATATAAGACCATGTGCATTTGTTAGTTGATATCTCAAAAGATGGCAAAATGGCAGCTGACAGAAATCTGTCCATTTTTAACACAAGCTAATGCTAATGCTAATAAATGCCTTTAAAACTATTTTTCTCCTGAACCGTACATCGGATTTATTCGCCAGTATATTTCCAGTCTCTACGCCATACCTTTGAACAGGGCTGACAATTAAACTTGTTGCTATGTCAAAAATCGAATGAACTATGACAAATTTAGCCCTTTATGCTAAGTCTAATGACCATTAGTGTTAATTAACTATGACGCTGTATCTTTTGAACCGTTTAAGCTACAGACACGAAACCAACTTTGTTTCACCAGTTTAGGATATCCTTACATCAAATTAGGAAACGTTTATTGATTTTACATATGCTAATTAGCGTAATTAGCGTTAATTAACTACTAGGCTGTATCTTTTGAACAGGCCTGGACTGGTAATCTGGCATAGTGTGCAAATGCCCGGGGTAGTGATGGCCAAACAAGGCTTCATTAGCGTTATTTTAGCAGCAGGATATTATGCTGGCAGCACTCAGATTTTCTTTATCACAATAAAAGCCATAATTGAAATATATAAGGCAATATAGTTAGCAATCTAGTCTGTACATTTTATGTTTAATGTCTATTCCAATATTGTTCGTGTCTGTTCTTTTTTACAGACTAGATTAACTATATTGCCTTATGCCAATGATGGCTTTTATTGTGGAAAATAAATTCTCAGTTAGCTGCTAGCATAATATCCTGCTGCTAGAAGAACCCAGGGGGCAGAGGCACTTTTGGGGCCGGTATAACTTGAAAATAAAGATGTTTGCCAATGATCGTCCCTTAAAGCAGAGACAGCGGCCCATTGGTTTATTTTGTATACTGACACTGGGCTGGCCCAATCACATCTCTTACTAGGCCCCACCCCTTCCCTACTGTCAACTGTGTCGCGTGTCAGATGCGGTGGCTCAGAGCCAAATATCTGTGGACGAGGGTGTCGAAATAGACTCACAAAAGCGCTATGGCAAGGGGGTGCGGAGAAGTTGCGGGCCAAAAGAAGTAAAACTCTAGAGGGAACTCCGAGTAAAACTCTGCGGGATAGAGTGAGCAGTAGTTGAAGCGGTAAGAATAGAGTAACTAGCAGGGAGGGGCAGCAGGAGGAGGCAGTGTGTGTGCGCCCATGATTAAATAAATTAATGTAGATGATAAGATAATATAATTGTTGTCGCTATGATAAAGTGAAACTACTGCTGGTGGTCACTCAGTCAATGTCCAATAGCGCAGCATAAACTATTTGCATTGCTTTTGTAGCAAGCATAGTTCCCTTACACAGTCGCGACGTCGGCCCTTTCCAGCCAGTAACGTTAACCCTTTCCAGTCAGAGCCTTCTAATTTCAGAATCCTAATTCCGATGGTTTTTCTCTTATTATCGGTGCTGTCAAATCATATATTTTGAATCTGAAAACTGACATAAATACTAGACAACATTAGGTACTAACTGAAATAGTTAATTAGGTCATAAGCAGCGGGAAACTTTTTTTTATTGTACGCCTAATGTGATTGAGGTAAATCACCTGTGTGAAGTTGGCCCCCCACCCAACGCAAAACTTCCAAAATAGGCTCAATCGTTTGTGCTGGTTTGTGCCGGTAAAACTTTCGTTTGTGCTGCTATCATTTTATAGATATGAAAGAATATTTTATAGATAATTCCGAGGTCACTCAGCCCCCTAATATCCTCCGAAGTCAACGAAAATAGTCTTGTTTGTTTGTGCTTCGTTTGTGCCAGTTTGTGCCGTTAAAATTTCGTTTGTGCTGCTTGGGTATTTTATATTTTAGACATTTAATTATTGGTGATGACGTCACTCAGCCCCCCAACATGCTCCAAATTGAGTCAAAATAGGCTAATTTGTTTGTACTTCCTTTGAGCTGGTTTGTGCTGTTAAAATTTGGCACAAACTAAACTTTTAACGCACAAACGAAGCACAAACAAACAAGACTATTTCGGGTGAATTTGAAGTATGTCGGGGGGCTGAGTGATCTCAGAATGACCAGTGAAATATTCTTTAATGTCTAAAAAATTATAGCAGCATAAACGAAAATTTGAACAGGACAAACCAGCGCAAACGGACCACAAACGATTGAGCCTATTTTGAGTCAGTTTGGAGTTGGGTGGCTGGTGAAGTCTTCACCTCTAATATTAAAAACACTGATGCAGCACAAAACTTTGAACGGTACAAACCAGCACAAATGAAGCACAAACAAAGGAGACTATTTTGACTCAATTTAGAGCATGTTGGGGGGCTGAGTGACATCACCGTGCTGGTTTGTGCGGTAAAAATGTTTGTTTGTGCTGCTTTCATTTTTTAGATATTAAATAATATTTTATAGGTCAAATTCACTCAAAATAGGCTCAATCATTTGTGCTCCTTTTGTGCCGATAAAGTTTTGTTTTTGCGACTGCTTTCTTACCGATAGTGACAGAGCTATAGTGGAAAGAGAGTAAAGCCAGTGCGCTATCCAGTAGGAATGTAGGTATGTACCAAAAACTGTAGCAGCCCAGCTAACACGTTACGTAACCACGACCAACGGTGACGTTATGGATTGGTAATGTCATGACGTTATCTTCTCAAAACGTTGTGGCAACGTTATCCGAAGGTAATTGCATGACCACATAATTGGTAATCTTCCTTACCTCCTCAGCGCGTCGCAGGAGCGTAATTACACGACATACTGACAAGGTAACTACTTACGTACCGGTTTGGTAATGATCCTACGTAACTTCAACGTTATTTGAAGGAAATTAATGACCACATAATTGGTGATCTTCCTTACCTGCTCAGGATGTAGCAGAAATGTAATTACAGGACATACTGACAATGTAACAACTTTCGTACTAGTTTGGTAACGATCTTACGTAACTACAACCTGGAAATATTAACTCCTATTTTCGTTGCTACAACGTACTTTGCTTACAATGTCATTACTGCCACCACATCGGAAACCACGTATTCCAAATATTTCAAAGTTCACCTGAAGATCTTTAGAGTCACAAGAATTCCCCAATCACCGCAATTCAGACCAATTCAAATAGTTCTATATAATCTCCCACAACACAGACGGAATGCATACACAAATTGTAAATTGCACGCGCAGATGTGCCACAGCTCGAGTGTCACGCCATTTCTTGTTCGTTATAGTTTGTACTCTTAAATAGTCTTTAGAAGTTTACAGTATCTCAGCAGACATAACCGGTGGCTATAGCATGTTTATTTTACTCCAGTTTAAGATAATTCTGATTTATGTTCTGATTTAGTCATGTCTGTGAGTTTTCACCAGTACTCTTCTGCTACTGTGGTTAGCCTACATTATTAGTTATTGCTATTTAGAAATGTTATAATCATTGATGTTAATCATACTTTCTTTTTCTAATCTAGTAATTTTCCAATTTAGTTATTTTCTAATTTAGTCGTGTTGCCTACATTATAGTACTGTAATATACCTAGATAACTACTGCAGGTAGTGCAAGTTTTTGTTTAAGGTATACCTGGCTAACTAGCTACTGCAGCTAGCAAACGGTACTGTACGACTACGTTAAACAAACATCAGTTTAGTTCGTTAAGCCGACATCATTTCTGGAGCACCGTCATCATTTTTGGACAAGGAATCTCAGGTAAGCGTATTTAACTTATTTACAAAGCAGATAGATAACTATCTGTCATATAGCTAAAATCACTTTGGTAGTTCCCATCGAATTACAGTACTGTCTAGCAAGCCAACTAACGTAAGCTCAAACGTTAGCAAGCTACAGTACAGTACAGTAAGTCAACTACTTACTAGCTTGGTTGGTAACTTTTTTCAAACATAGATGAACATCGAGTTCACAAGTACTCAAATGTAAAGATTTTTACTATGAGTTCCACAAGTAATGATTCAACAAGATATTTGACAAAATTGTAAAAGTGATATAAATAAATTATGAACGAATTGAATCAAATGGTTGACACTGTTTTATACTGTTTTTAAACTGGTTTTCATTGTCCATGTCCAGGTGCAGCAACGGGTCCAATGGCAGAGGAAGGTGAAGATAGAATTGAAGACCACTCAAACTCATTTCTGACAACAAGGAAGAGTAAAGTGTCCGTCTTTGCTAGTGTGATTGTATTTTGTCAGTTGGATAATATTAATTGTTTGTTTCAATTTATAGTTCATGTTTTCTTATCTTCATCATTCCACAATTCTTCACCATTTTAGAAGAAAAGAACCCAATGAAAAGTAAAGCATTCATATTGGCGTGTGTTCTTATGTTTTAATTATTTGTAAAATGGCCAGTTTGATAATATTTCTAAATTTGATTAGTTGATAGCTGGAACAAAAAATTCAATGGTTGGAGAAGGATAGAACTCTACTTGTGGAAAAAATAACTGTTTATCATGGCTATTGCCATTGAAGACCTACAATTTCAATGGAGTTAACTAGATGAGATTTGCTACTTTATCCTTCCTGATGGTTAAGAAGTCCCACACAGTTCTGATATTAATTTCTGTGCTGTTGACCAACTTGGGAGTATGAGGTGGGTGATAAATAAAATATTTTTTAAATTACATAAGTGTTCTTGTTTGTCTGTAAATGTATAAACTTTTTTGCTACATATTCTTTTTGGCTACATGTGGGGCTCTTGTATATTACAGGATATGTCATGTACTTCGCTAGGAGAAAATGTCTGGACTGATGATCTAACAGCATTGCCATTATTATATGTGGGAAGGGGTTGATAAAATAAATATATAATATAAATACATAATACCTCTCTGTAAAACTAAACGTCAGTTTAGAACCCTGCTGAAATGTGTTGTGCACATTTAAGAGTTCATGGAACAGTTGGAGCAGGTAAACACAAGTTTGGAGAAAACTGTCAGAAATTAACTTAGCTGTATATATTCTAGCTGTAGGTATGAATGTAAAAATTGTGAGAGTAAAAAGGGCAATGAATGGTGAACTGGATAGGATGGCAGGGATTCGCGATTACCAACCGACAACCTTAGAAATATCACGTTGCCACGACATGCTAGCGACCAACTGACAACGTCAATTAGTTAAGTTGTAGCGACAACAAGAAAACGTTCACTTTTCCGGTTGTGACAACGTAACTGACAACGTTGCAGCTACCTAATTTCGGTCGCTAGATAAGGTCGTAACAACATTGTGACCACGGAAAATTGTTAGCTGGGAGCACAAACATTTCAGCGGCACAAACGGAGCATAAATGATTGAGCCTATTTTGAGGGAGTTTGGAGCAGGTTGTGGGGCTGGTGACACCTGTAATTAAATGTCTAAAACGCTGCATCAGCACAAACGAAACTTTTAATGGCACAAACCAGCACAAACAAAGGAGAGTATTCTGGTTGAATTTGGAGAATGTTGGGGGGGCTGTGTGACGTCATCACCAATAATTAAATGTCTAATATGTAACATTCCGAAGCAGCACAAACGAAAATGTTAACGGCACAAACGAAGTACAAACAAACGAGACTATTTTCGTTGATTTCAGAGGATGTTGGGGGGCTGAGTGACCTCAGAATGACCTATAAAATATTATTTAATATCTAAAAAATGAGAGCAGCACAAACGAATGAGCCTATTTTGACTCAATTTGGAGCATGTTGGGAGAGGCTGAGTGACGCCATCACCAGTAATTAAATGTCTAATATTAAAAACACAGATGAAGCACAAACGAAAATTTTAACGGCACAAACGGAGCACAAACGATTGAGCCTATTTTGCCGAAGTTTTGCGTTGGGTGGGGGGCCAACTTCACGCAGGTAGCAAAATCCCCATTTTCCTGTGGCAATTTTAGACCACGGTATACAATACATGCAACTATCTCTCTACATTGTTCTAGATTAAAGATACCGGTACTGTCTTTATTTAACTCAAACCAATTATCATTCTCACCTTTCTCTCTGTCTCCCCCTCTCACTCTTAAAGGTTTCCTTGTTTGTGGAGATCTTTGGTGGCCCTTGGTGTGGATAATCACAGGCATAATTTTGACTTACTTGTGTACTTTATATACTAACATTTTATTTAAAAATTTTTTAAATGATACTTTGACTTCTAGCAGAGCCTTTTCATTGACAATTCTACTTGAGTATGGAGATTACTCCACTGCCACCTCTGATCACCAGGGAGTCAGTCAAGAGCATGTGAGTACACTGGTCCACTTGCACTGGTACACATGTCCATAGCACTTACTACTCAGCTTTGTAGTGGTTTGGGGAATAATACAGTAGGTACGCATATTTAAGGGGACTGCGTGGATGGTGTACTGGTGGGTGATGTCCGACAGATTGTGGTGGGCCGGTCTGGGCCAAAATGCCAGAGGAGAATTTTGGTCCCAGTCCAGCTACAGAAACCAACTTTGTTGTACATGTTCAGGCTATCCCCAGTTCATATGATTAAATATTTTTAGTATGCTAATTAGCGTAAATAGCGTTAATTAATTATCAGACTGTATCTTTTGAACCGGTTGCGCTACAGACCAGAAACCAACTTTGTTTCACCAGTTTAACTATCCCTGCTTCAAATTATGAAACGTTTATTGATTTTATTCATGCTAATTAGCGTTAATTAACCATTAGGCTGTATCTTCTGAACCATTCGAGCTACAAATACAAAACTAACTTTGTTTTACCAGTTTAGGCTATCCCTACTTCAAATTAGGAAACGTTTATCGATTTTCCATATGGTAATTAGCGTTAATTAACTACTAGGCTGTATCGTTTTAACTGTTCGAGCTTCAGACACAAAACCAACTTGGTTTTACATGTTTAGGCTATCCACAGTTCATTTGATGAAACGTTTATCAATTTCACGTATGCTAATTAGCGTAAATTGTGTTAATTAACTATTAGGCTGTATCTTTTGAACCGTTCGAGCTACAGACACAAGACCTGTTGTTGGTAATATTTATGAACTTTTTAAACAGCTATTAGATTAGATTCAATTTTGTCACTGAACAGTACAAGTACAGTACAACAGAATGCAGTTTGCGTCTAACCAGAAGTTCATATAGAGGAGGACAGATGCTATTAATGCAAATGCAATTCTAAATGTGCAGTGGAAAATATACAAATTTACAGGAAATGTACAAGTATAAAGTATAATGTATGTACAAGTGGGATAAATAGTTGCTGGTACAAGTGGCAATTCTCAATGGTATTCTGAATTTGCAATTGAGGCAAATTGAAGGAGTAGGGTAGCTAGCAAGCACACCACATTTCATTCCGGAAATGTACTGCTAGTTTCATATTGCCTTTGTATTGTTTGTTTTCCAGCATCTTACTTTTGCTTAATTACTTACATCCACTTCACCATTTGGGGGTTACTCTGCAGATCCCCTGTTTATTCTTCCTGTTGTTTTTTTTTTGCCCTTAGTTTTTGCACTGACTTCTCAATTCCAATTTAGTTCTTACACTATTCCCTGTTTGTTTTTTGAACTACTTCTAAATGGTGTGTAGTATATTTCTATTCCTGTTGTTTTTATTTTGTTTCATCTGTAGATTTTTAGTCTTTCATACAGTTTCTACTGTGTTCTACTTCCTGTTGTTTTTAATCTGTTTCATACACAGTTTTACTATTTTTTTAAAAGTTTCTATGGTGTTCTACGTCCTGTTGTTTTTATTATTTCATTGTTTAGTAAATATCTGTTTCCCTCTATGCTCATTGTCCTTTGCCTCATACATCTCCCCATATAGTGTGATCCGAAAAAATATGTTGAACAATGACATCTACGCTGTCAATAATACAATGCTTCACAAAAACATTTTGCCCTCAATGTATATCTGACACAGTGTCATTCTGTTAGTGTACCCCACCAAATCATTTTCCTATACTGACCATATTGGAGGACCCCGTCCATTGTTGCTATGCAACTATATTTATTCTTATTATTATTCTTGGCGCCTAAAATTCTTAACTCAAAAAGTCAATGGTAAAAAATGCTATAAACTTGCATACTGTTAAAATACTTCTAGCTACATCATGAAGCCATCATTGTGTTAGAACTGGACAATAAAAAGTATATTTTGTGTCATATGCATTTCACAAAGAAGACATTTACAAAGATGCCTTCATACATTTATATATTTATCAATGCATTAACAATAAATATAAATACAGTCAGTCGGAAATGTAATATATAAAATACAAATGTATACATTTATTGAGAAATGTAATCAGTACTTCAATACGTCAAGGGATGAACTGCGGATCTTAAAGATTTGTTTTGTTTTGTCAGTCGCCTTCCACAGCATGACAGGGAATTTGGAGGCTAGCCCGCACCTGACTGGGACCTAAATTAGCCTAGCGACTGTCAAATTGTCAGTCCCAGATGATCTGAACTATTCAGTAATCTGTAATGTTATACTATGCCGTAGTAAGATATTACAGTAAAATATACATGCTATGCTACACAGTGCTAAGAAAATATGCACTAATTGATACAAGTTACGTTTTACAGTAGTAAAAAAAAATATCCATGCATCCATTGAACCGTTCTTTGATGGTGACCTGTCTGTCCAGTGGTGGGAGTCTGTTGGTTTGATCATGTCAGAGGATGGCACCACAACCAGGACAAATACAACATCATGTTCCTCACCTATGAAGAAATTATCAAGGTAAGTAGAGATGACACATGACCCCACGGAACCGAGGGCCACTCTAATAAGGCTACACTTTTCACTGGGACTCGCCCCAGTGTTTTACACGAGAGGCTCAGACTTTCCATTTAAGACGGTCAGTACCTGTGTCTCACTGGGCCTTTGCTACGCCAACTGGTGCTTTCCAGGCAGCAACATGCACCATTACTAACGCTGATCTAAACACCTCACAGAGCCACTGTTTTGACTCCTCCGTGTTGTCCCTGGCAACGGAAACGTCACGTTCCGAATGTGACATCAATGTACTTACACAGTTGTTAACCAGATAGTTTGGCTCCTGGGTGCTGACTGGCTGAAGTGCTTCAGTCTTAAATATTGATTGGCTGAGAGTTGGGTTGTATGACTTCACAATGGGTATGGTTTTTTACTATTCCATTGATGGTGCCCGGTTTATAATGGCAATAAGGCCCTTAGGAGGAGTGATTGATATGGCCATTATAATGTATTGCTGGGCAGTATCAAGGCACTCTTTTGGTCACAGTGCTTATGAGTCAGAGTATCACTGGTTTCAACAGGGTCAAAAACATTCACTGCTGCCTGCAGTAATCCATTCACACGTGGCTCAGCTCTTTCATGTTTCGTTATTATTGGATGTTTCCTCCCGAAACAGGACGTGAGGTCGGTAGTAGTGTGTTCCTGGGGAAGAATCTGTCTAGCGCAGCGATTGACAGCATAGTGAAACTGGTCACCTTTAACAACATGGAGAAAGATGACAAGGCCAACTACGAGTTACTGCCTGAAGATGTTGTGGACAAAAACAAGGGGAAGTTCCTACGCAAATATAGCGATCAGAGGGGAGGAGTAGAGTGGAGAGAAGAGATGAGAAAGAGAATAAAAGAAGAGAGGATAAGTGAGAGAAGAGAGGACGTTCTCCATGGACAAACACCAGAAGGTTGTTTGTTCATGCTGTTGCAGTCACCTAATTGCTGCAATTTGGACGGTGGTACATTCATGCTGTGGTCAGATCCCAAAGCTGCTCCTTAATGACACGTATCTCTAACTCCCTTTCTGTTCCTCTCCATTGTTGTCTCTATCTCTGCTTCTCTGTCTGTCGCTCGCTCCTCCCTCCAGCTCTCTATCTCCTTTCTGTTCTTTCCCTCCATCTCTCTCTCAGGGACAATAGGAGACTGGAAAAACTCATTGACGGTGGCCCAGAGTGAACGTTTTGACCGGTTCTACCAGGAGAGGATGAAGGACTTACCTCTCAACTTCATCTGGGACATCACTGAGCTGCAGGGCTGACACAGACATATACACACACACTTGCACACAAAAAAGACATGCATCTTAGACAGACTGACAGACACACACATTCTCCCACATGCACACAAACACACACACACAATATTATGTTCAATACGAATGTCAAACAGACATTCGTTTAGTAATGTGAATGAAAATGAAATAAATACCATAAACATATCCTGCCCAGTTTATTATCTCAATACTTATCCATAAACCCCCCCAGAGGTTGATTGTCACATGAGGCAATATGACATCACCAGGTTATTAAATAACTGTGTAAGTGCTAGAGTTATTTTTTACATACTGTGTCACATAGGCTATTTCTTTCATTGGGCAATGGCCGGGAGTACGTTGCACTGCACGGACTCCAGTGTGAACTCAATAACAGCTGTGTAGCTGGAGAATGGGGTAGTCTACCTCAACCTCGTGTGCACCAGTGAAAAGCATCAGTGTTGGGCAAGAACCGTGATAACCATCAGCCTCACGGGGCTGGGCAAAACATTCTTGGAGGAAGCAATGGTTCGGTCTTTGACCATCCTGTGCCTGCTTTGGAGCTGGGCGTCACAAAATTGGGGTGGGGAGAAAAATGGCAAAAAAAGATATGTAATAATATTGATGTGTGTGTTTGGGATGTGACAAACGCAGTTACTTGGTCTAACTTAAAAAAAACATAAGAACTAAAATGGCTGATGTGAGTATTGAAGATGCAGTGAAATAGAATGTCTAGATTATTGTGGCAATCATAAGAAAATTATGATTATAGCCTAAACATAGGACCTAGCACATGTCTAGTTTTAATAAAACATTTTTCATGAAATATATCCATCCCAAATAAAATAGGATTACACAGTCAGCTGATATAAAAAAAGTACCTGAAAACAAAAATAAATCTGTGCATTGGTCAGGACTAGGCCGAACGTAAGAAGTAGAATTAGTGGAATGTGGAAAAGGCCCTAAGGCTACATTAAGAAATGTTTTCTTTTCAGTGTGTGTAAAAGAGACCTTCTAAATGTGTTTATTACTGGGATAAAAACGTACCTGACTAAAACAAGGCCTGAACTAGGCTATTTATAGGCTTACATTAAATATGAAAATTAATAAAACTTCACTTAAACTGTTTATTTATTATAATGAAAAGGTCATAATCTGCGATGTACATTTTAGAAGGTCACTTGCTTTCCTACATTTTCAACAGTGCACAGACTGCGGTGCGTGCTTTCAGGTTCCACAGTTCCACTGACAATGTGTTGACACTTATTAGGGCAAGTCGGTGTAAATCCGAGTCATACAAATACGATATTTAGATTTAGAATGATTGAACTTGTACTCATTTCAGTGGTGAACTTGTTTAGTTGATTACGCGCGCAAGCGCAGAGTTGATTTGGTCTGCGTTGGGCCGCGGTCTTGTGGGTTATTGTGACGTGTGCCAGGTGACAACGTCATGTCTCAAGTGAAGATTGAGAATTGGTTTATATATGAGTACGCCACCGCTGCTATAACTACAGTTCTATTGTGACGTGTTTCAGGTGACAACGTCTCTGTTAAGTGGACAGTTGATTGAGCATTAGTTCAGATATGAGTACGACACGATAACTAAAGTTCTGGAAAGTTGTAGCCTAGGCCTACATTTGATTGATTTAATGACACGACCCTGAGATATTTATTCTGATATAACTATATAGCATAATAATAAGACGGAGATTGCTACATAATATTTAAGTCTATCAATAACACCATGAGTTAAATTAAATATAATTATGCATAGGCCTTTTGCAGAATGATTGCATTGGAGTTTCCATAGTAGTATGTCCCATTTTTTCCAGGATTGTGTGTAATCTTACTTCTTAATACCCCAGGTAGTGTAGTAGAGATATACACCGTGTCAATTACTGAGACTTGTTGAACATATCAGAATAATCTACTTACAGTATTAATCAGCTTTCATTTTTTAAAAGTGTTTTAAAAGTGCACGCTGTTAGGGATGCGTGAACATTCGAAAATGTAATGCCACACATTCGAGCGGTTTCCTGAGTGACAGCTAATAGCCGTTGGCTACAGTGGTTTATGCATTTTCTTAATAGCCATAGCATTAACAATATTTTAAATCACTACTTAAGCATACTCATTACTGACTTCAGAGTACTTTTATGTCCCAAACAGTGAGTGAGAATTAAATGGGCTGTAAAGAACCCATTGTGACCAAATAGTAAATAATAATTAATCCACCAATGGTAAAATGTAGGCCTACCTTAATTTGGCCAGGGACGGGTGTTAATTTTAGGCCCTGCTGTCTCATAAATGTTCTGCCCTCTTCTATTTGAACTTCTGGTTAGATGCTAAAGGCATTTCGTTGTACTGTACTTGTACTTGTTCAATGACAATAAAGTTGAAACTAATCTAAAAAATGTGTGTATATATATATGTGTATATATATATATATATATATATATACATACATATATATGTATATATATATGCCTACAATGTAGGGAAGATGCTGGGACAAGGAGGCTTTGGGTCCGTCTATGAAGGGACACGGAAGCAGGATGGAAAAAATGTAATCCTTATCATTCCCTATCTTTACTCTCTCTTCCTTATCTACTGTCTTTCCTTTATCCACTCTTCACAGTCCACTTTCTACCACTTTGCTTTCTTTCCTCTTGCTTTTTTCCATTCTTCTCTGCTCTGTCCCTCATCCCTCTTAACACTTTCCTCTCTCTTCCCTTGTTCCCCTCGCTTTCCTATCTCTTCCCTTTCTTGTACCTTTCCTCTGTCTTTCCTCCGTTGTCGTCTGTTCTTTTGCAATATGACACATTAGCACAGTTAGGTTAATTATTCACAGCAGTGTTCTTCCTTCCCAGGTGGCCCTGAAGTTCATCCCTATAGCTGATGATGATGAATACTTAACATTAGTAAGTCACAGTCAATGCTGGTCAGCCTACTGTCGGATAGATTGGAAACGGCTATGAGTGTTAGTCTACCTAGCAATAGCAAGCACATTCAGACCAAACTTCTCTTTAGCCTAGAACATTTTGCATGCGTGTTGACCAACGTGCCTCAGCCTGGAACATCATGACTCTGTGTTAACCGACCTCCCCCCTTTAGCCTGAAACGTCACACAGACTGCCCCTGGAGGTGGCCCTGCATTTGCTAGTGTCCCAGCCCCCGGCATGTGACCACGTCGTGGCGCTTTTGGATTGGTTCAACCAGCCCGATCGTGTCGTCCTGGTCATGGAGCATTGCGCTCCGTGCACAGACGTGTACGACTACATGTGCACCGTCACAGACGGGGCCTTCAGCGAGGACATGGCGGGGGGCATCATGCGACAGGCTGCGCTGGCATGCCGGCACTGCCGACACCGCAGCGTTCTGCACCGGGACGTCAAAGGGGAGAATCTGCTGCTGCAAATGGACACTCTCCTAGTGAAGCCGATCGACTTCGGCTGCAGCGACCTGCTGAAGGAGGAGCCGTACCACGAGTATTCTGGTGAGCCGGGCTTTAGACCGATGGGGGCCTTCTGACGTTCCGTCGGTGTGGTGAAGTAGCGCCCAAAAGAACACACCCCTCTCTCTCTGTCTCACTGAGTACTGCCCGCCGGAGTGTTTTAACAAAGGGATGTACAACGGGCACAAGGCCACCGTCTGGTCTCTCGGCATGCTGCTGTTTACCCTGGTCAACGGGAAGCTGCCCTACAAGGAAGAGTACAGAATCCACAGAGGACACAGGCTGCGCTTTAAAACAGGCGTTTCTAAAGGTATCCTCACAGGGAGAGGATACCTTGTTGGTTCAGGATACCTTGCATGGGATTTGAACCAACAACCTCTTGTTTATTGGTCCAACACTCTTGACCACTAGGCTACCATTCAATGGGATGGGGATCCTGTCACAAAACAATTATGAAAACAGAATAGCCAGGACTATTATTAAATGTCATTAAAATGGCTGATTCCTCTAAAGGCAAAGTCCATGTTAGAATTTCTCCCAGCTGTTTCCTCTAAAAATCTCTACATTTGTGACATTTCCTACATATTCAAGTTTGTTCTGTTTCCTTTTCCTCCCGGAACAAGGATGCATTTTGTGACTCCACTGTTCTTGCTAATTCTGTTTTTCCATAGAATGCGGGGATCTGATTCACTGGTGCCTAAGACGAAATGCTAAAGCTAGGCCAACGCTCGAGGAAATGCTGCAAAACGATTGGCTGTTGAACAGGGACATATGTCCACACAGCTAAGGTCAGTGTCTTTTGCAGGTGTCACAAGAACATGTATATTAAATTCTGTGTCACCAGTTCCCTATCATATCATATTCTGTATGATTAGAAACCTACCAGATATGTTGATACTGTCACGTCTATCAGATTTCATGTTTTAGAAAATATTATGTTATAGCTACCTATCAAATTGTATGTCCCTTCTTGATGTTATACCTACCAGATATTTGAATGGAGAATGGAGTAAGGTCATCTTCTGTGACAAGTCAAATTTTCAGCTTTGCCCAACACCTGGTCGTCTAATGGTTAGACGGAGACCTGGAGAGGCCTACAAGCCACAGTGTTTCACACCCACTGTGAAATTTGGTGGAGGATCCGTGATGATCTGGGGATGCTTCAGCAAGGCTGGAATCGGGCAGATTTGTCTTTGTGAAGGACGCATGAATCAAGCCAAGTACAAGGTTTCCTGGAAGAACACATGCTTCCTTCTGCTCTGACAATGTTCCCCAAAATTGTTTTTTCCAGCAGGATGATGCTCCATGCCACACAGCCAGGTCAATCAAGGTGTGGATGGAGGACCACCAGATCAAGACCCTGTTATGGCCAGCCCAATCTCCAGACCTGAACCCCATTGAAAACCTCTGGAATTTGATCAAGAGGATCAAGAGGAACAATAACTCTGATTGACCTGGCAATCGGCAACCATGTGTTTTATACATGTCTCCCTATACAGCTACGAATAAAATACAAGATGGCGGACAAAATGGCTGACCAGTGTAACACAAATGCATCCACAAACTTTATGAGTGCATTACATTATGGCACACTTAAAATATAGACCATGTACACCTACCACACAGACACCGGACCCGATTCCTCCACAGGGGGTGCCACAGGCCACGCCCTAATTAATTATTTTCACAATGACAGTTTCCACCTTGATTTACCTAGAATGCTGATTCTTGGTCTACATGCCTAATTCCCCAGGAGGTGCAACACTGCATCAAGGACCAATCATGTCGGCCATCTTGGATATTTTGTGCAGTGAACATTTTATGAAACCTATAAAAATTTACTTAAAATCAACACTAACTCTGACTGACCTGGCAGTCGGCATACCTATGTCTTATACATATCTCCCAATAGGGTGGTAAGGGCTAAGAGATATATTACAAGATGGCGGACAAAATGGCTGACCAGTGTAATACTTACGGATGCATACACTTTATGAGTGCATTACATTATGGCACAATGAAAATACAGACCAGGTATATTATCCACACAGATTCCTGACCCGATTCCTCCACGAGGGGCGCCACAGGCCACGCCATAATGGATTTCTTCCACAATTATGCCATTTCCACCCCGATTGACCTAGAATACTGATTCTTTGTCTACATGCCCAATTCCCCAGGATGTACAAAATTGCTTCAAGAACCTATCATGTCTGTCATGTTAGATATTTTTTAGTGAAAATTTCATGAATCCTATAAAAATCTACATAAAATCAACAATAACTCTGCAAATGTGTCTAATAGATGTCTCCCTATAGGGTGTTTATTAATAAGAGAAATAATACAAGATGGTGGACAATTTGGCTGACCACAGTAAAAAATATGTGAAAGTGCTTACCATGTGATTATTTCTGCTGCCATATGCTTACAATGTTTTGACTGCTTCCCTATGCTCACCATGTCATAGGAGAACCCTGTCATAGGAGAACCCATGGTTGCTTGCAACTACAGCTCCGGGAAAAAATTAAGAGACCACTGCACCTTTTTCTTTCCTTTCCAAAAAAGTCAAAAAGGAAGGTTTTGAGTGAGGAACAGAAGGGTTAAAATTAAGAGACCACTGCAAATTGAACGCTACTGTTCCTCACTCAAAACTTTTTTGGAAAGAAAAGAAAAAGGTGCAGTGGTCTCTTAATTTTTTCCGGAGCTGTATACTATTTTATTTGGTTTGATATAGTATGTGTTTACTAGAGACCAACCAGACCAGTTTAGCACAAGGCCAGAGTGTCCCCATTTGAATTCTTAAATAGCTGGGTGGGGTTAAGGCCTAAGAGGGTGAGAACCTTGCTTAATGGGCATAAACAAATACCAGCTCTCTGTCAAGTGTGAAAAAGTATTTTTTCTCTGGAATAAGTAGAGCAGATTATCAACTTTCAATGCTGCATATCTTTCCCATAACTTATTAACACTATTGTATTATACCATTACAAAGCTCTGAATCTGGACCTTTAAAAAAATAAAAATAAAGCGTAACTCAAATTTTGCGATAGGACCCTGTTTCTGAATTCTGTCACATACCTGTATGTAGGAGTCGCTCGGTAAGTGTCTTATAACTTTGGAGTAAGCGCCCATCAAAGACAAGATTGGCGACCCCTGAGACTACCGTTTCTTCTTTAAACCTGTTATGCTCTCGAATTTGATTCCTTAATTCCACCACAGGATCTTGAATTACATCACCCTCATCGCTAGAAATTGTCAATATTCAAACAAACTCAATCCTATATAAAAATTCTAATCACTGATGTAGATCGTATTGACTCAGTCCAATAGTAGATGATGAACTCAGGATACAGTAGGCAGGAAACTGTCTCTTATGGTGCACTCACCAGGCGTCACTTCTTGTAGCAGGTACCGCCCAAACAGAGATCACGTGCATGACAGATTGATTCCTTTTCAATCTCCAGCCATCTGCATCGTTGGCACTGGAACCGTCTCTCTCTGGCGGACAAAGGATAGCCCCCAGTATGGGATTCATAGGACACATTGATTTGGGGTCTTTTTTAGTTATATTTTTTTAAATTATTTTGCTTTCAAACTGTTTGCAACTAGCCTCTACCAATCGGCTTTAAATGTTCATACAAAATAATACACAAAAATATGGTTAAATTATATATTAGAAACAATATGGCAAAAACAATATAAGGCAGTGGGCTTATTGTTCCCTTTTTAACCACAAGGTGAAAATGGTCTGTCCACCAGATGAATACTGCATGCTATATAACTTATTTTTATACAGCAATCAATATAATTTCATTAAAGAATAGTTATACCACTAGATCCCAGTTTACCACCTGGCTACATATCTTCAATAAAAAAAAAATTACCTGTAATTGTCTTGTATTTTTTGGAGAACACATCCACAGACTCTACAATAGACTGGTAAGCAGGTAAGAACATAACCTACACTCTTTAAAATATAATTGTTTGTGGATTGTATGATTACAGTTAACTATTTTATTTTTTATCCACCACTGGTACAGATTGCCATGGATGATTGCATGAAGAGCTGAAGCAAATTTAAAGACCTTTGCTACGGCGTGACCAGCATATGTTGTGGTTTTGATTCTCGGGCCCTTATGTCATTTTATATCATAAATTGAGTGGTTTTAATCCTGAATGCTGATTGGCTAATCCACTTGAGTTCGAGCTGCTGTATATTAGGTTTTGTGGCAGGATATTTCTAATACTTTTGCTTTTCCAGTTAGGTTTCTGACTGTCAATGTAGGGGAGAGTGGGATAAGATGAGACAAGTTTTACTAAGGTTTTTACCTAGATAAAGGGAAATGAGACAGAAGTAAAACTTATACATCTACCCCTATTTCAGGATGTCTCCTGTCAAGTAAAATGACAACAATGTACCTATGAGAAACGGCCATGAAAATATGATTGCTCAAAAAAGAAAAAACTTAATAATGCATTCTCCCTTTCCAAATAGTATTGGTTATTAAAGGCAATTATCTTAAAGGCAACTTTTAGCAACTTAAAAACAACCAAAAAAAGCTTTAATACTCAGAATGTTTTAATGCTTGTAGGAGATAAATATGTCATGTAAATCTCCTTATCCTTATTTGACCTTACTTGGCTACAGTATGTTACAGCTTCCCAAATATCTTAATTATATAGAGCAATGCTGTTTTAACTAGGTTTCTTGGGATAGAAAGCTTTTGGCACACACTCATGGTCTACACATAACCTCTGTTCAATATCTTCATTATTAGGCAAATCACTTCCACTGGAACTATTTCGTATTTGACTTAGGCTATTGTTATTTTTATTGATACATTTACACAGCCACCCAATTCTGATCCAGTCATTTTGACCTATCAGATCAGCTATTTTGCCCAAGATGTTCTAAAAGCATCTGTGTGAGCCCCAGTCATGATAGTTTACGGTAATTTAAATAAGTAATATATTGTCACGAATGCAGTTTTACATTAAAATCATATTTGACACAAAAGAGACATAACATATCTGATGGTGGGGCAAAGTGAACCATAAGTTCATCTTACCCCAGAGCAGTTAGGGTTGCATTTTTCCGCAAAGCCACCATTTCGGATTAAAATGAATATCTTAGCAATTGAAGGCTAATGTTTTGCAAAACAATGCATGTTTCATTTTATACGGTGGTAATTTGCCAACACGTATGATATATAATTTTAGACCTTGATACATTTACTTTGATTTAACAGTCATTATACCTGAGATGTAAAAAAAATACGTTGACAATCAAAAAACTGTTTTGTGTAAAAAAATAAACTTTCTCTGTGTACCTCTCTTCATCAATGCCAGTTTGAAATGATGAGATCTTAATAAATATATGGTCACATGCCAAACCTTGTGTACATTTGTCTAAATACAGGGGTGGGTCAAATTACCCACTGGCACATTTTACCCCAATCTCCCCCACCTGAAATGAAGTGTGGATTCTACCTTGCGTTTTCTCAAATCATTTCAACAACATAGACAATGAATAAGTCCTTTTCTGGGTCTTGTCTCTGAAATCTGTTCTTTACAGTGCGTGTTCATATTATTTAGAGCTGCAGTTATGGTTTATTTGATAAGTGATATATACATAACATTTTAAATCATTTGAATAAAAAGCATAGATTTTTACAAGGAAAAGTAGAAGAACAAAACAATGAGGAATACAAGCCTATGCTGTGATGTCTATTATGGTACAGTACATAAAGCTTACTAGAAAAATGTAAATGTTAATTTCTGTACCCTAATTAGGACATCACACATCAATCCATTGGTTCCATTATAGAACCAGCCTGAAAACCGTTACCAGAATGTTACTGATGTTTTTAGAGTAGATTTTCTAAGCAATGAATAAGTAATTTGTTCATATAGGTAGTTGTTATATTTCAACCACATTCATAGTTGATGAAAAGAACTTAATACATGAATAATGAATGTAATGGAATGACATGAACATCAACTCTTGGACCACTTCCGGATTCCTTAAAGTCTGTACCCCCATGCCACTGTCCGTCCACTAAACCCTGAGATGACAACCACATGAGGAAATAATTAATTAGACAGCATTTAATTTGAATGTACAGCACACCAAATTATATTATTGTTTTTTTAATCTATCTGCATGTGTGGTTGCATTTGTTTCCTAAGATTTGATTCTACGTGCTCATTTTGTTTATGTATCATCACACTGAGTCTTAATTCCCATAAAACCTAACACCAAACTCAAAAAGTGGTTCTTTGTGTTTTTACACCATTAATTTCTTCCATAGGATATTTCAAATTAACTAAAAGATAAGGACTGTGTTTCGCGTGGGTTTACACAACATCGGCGTAACTGTGTAAATATCTACACCAATCAGCCATAACAATGACAACCTGCCTAATATTGTGTAGGTCCCCTTTTGCCGCCAAAACAGCCCTGACCCATCGAGGCATGGACTCCACTAGACCTCTGAAGGTGTGCTGTAGTATCTGACACCAAGACGTTCCTTTGAGTCCCGTAAGTTGCAAGGTGGGGCCTCCATGGATCGGACCTGTTTGTCCAGCACATCCCACAGATGCTCGATTGGATTGAGATCTAGGGAATTCAACACTCATTGTTGTGTTCCTCAAACCATTCCGGAACCATTTTTGCTTCGTGGCAGGGCGCATTATCCTGCTGAAAGAGGCCATTGCCATCAGGGAATGCCGTTGCCATGAAAGTGTGCACATGGTCTGCAACAATGCTCAGGTAGGTGGTACGTGTCAAAGTAACATCCACATGAATGGCAGGACCCAAGGTTTCCCAGCAGAACATTGCCCAAAGCATCTGACAGGTGCTATGATAACGAGAATATCAGTGTTATACACTTCACCTGTCAGTGGTCATAATGTTATGGCTGATCGGTGTATATGACAAGTAGGGTTGGGTATCAAGAACCGGTTCCAAGTTGGAACCAGTTCCAAATTTCCAAGAACCGTGGATTCGAAAAGACAAGTGCATTTCGTTTCCGCTTCGGTTCCTGAAAGTTGCACTTATCCGCCAGCACCTGCTACGCGGACTGCGGACCTAATGTCACGTAATTTCACGAAGTACATCAACAAAGCAAGCACGAAGAGACACTTCTGTTTACATCCTGGACCATGGCTGGCCACAGCAAATGCTCGACAGTTTAGCTTAGCTTCACAGAAAAATGTTAATGACACTGCAAAATGTAAGCCCTGCAGTAAACATATTTTGTGCAAGGGAGGAAGCACTTCCAATATGATTAAGATTAAGCAATTACATGGCGTGAATTTGAAGGAATGCACCATGTTCGATGTGTTGCGGTCTCCCAGATCCAGCCACAATAACGTCCCGGATATAGCTAACAGTAACGTCTCACGCTCAGGTACACAAAACACAGTAGGGCTGTCAATATTCTTCTATAATACTATTGGAATTTAATTTCTTATGTTTAATTTTGGAGTTAATCGAATATTAATCCTCAAATTTAGCACATAAACTTATTGTCACTTGGACATCAATAGCAACCACAGCGAGCTAGCCAACGTGGAGGATACTGACTGGTGGCAAGCAAACTTAGCTAGCTAGGTAACGTGAGCATACTATACTAACGTACATGGACAAACAGCTAGATAGTTTACTATAATATATATCGTAATTATTATAATATTATATATAACCTACCAACTGCTCGGTGGGTAAATTAATGTCATCTACCCAGATTGTTTGTAATTTCTTCCTTTAAAACTAAAATGCCTGCTTATCACAGTAAAATAACTTAGCTAGGCAACGTCATGCATCCCTCCACTCCGTTCTCTCCATTCTCTAACACAGATGCGCTGACATTCGCCTTTCATATTGAAGTTAAAGGTATGATGTCTGCAAATTATTCTAATATATTTTTTTCTAAGAGACAAGTTCTGAGAGCACCACTACATCTCGGGTTCAACCCCATTGACCCCCCTTTAGTACAGAAACTCCTTTCACTTCAGCCATGAAGGAGAAGATGAGCAAGAAGAAAGTGGAAGATTTGTGACGGGTAAATTTGGTTTGATGTTCGATATTCAGGGTTTGCTTGTTAATAGCGCTCCCCAAAAACGTCCTACAAAGACGACAGCGATATATATAGAATCAGGTGAAGGTAGAGAGCAAGGTACACCCTTTGGTTTTTCGGTTTCGTTCCGTTTTCAAAAAACGATTTTACGTTACTTCCAATGGAGGAATATTACACAGATAAGGCTAGGAGACCGTCTTAAAAGTGCATTCGGCAGAAATCATTGTTTCGACATTTTCTTTCTTCGTGCCTACTTCCATATATTCTCCACGTTTCTAATTAAAAAAGGTGTTATTTGGTTATACTAAAAAAATATAAAACATAAATAAACTAAGCCCAAATCATTACACAGATGATGATATTATCCAAGAGACATATTAGCTCTAAATCAAGTTATGCTTTGGTCACTGACCTTCCTTGTAACAATTTTCCCTTATAGTTGTTGTTTTTCCTTCTACTTTAATTTCTCATTCTAAACAGCATTTATCTAATAGCTCAAAACCCATATCAGCTAGAGATGTACAGAAAAGTTTGCTATGTTCCTTTATCCATCCTTACAAAGGTACACCTCTCATTTTCCCCATTATCTAAAAATGTTTACTTTATTACAACTCTAACATATCTATGCAATACCTTTTAAATAGCTCATTATCCATATGAGATGGAGATCTACAAACAAGTGTGGTGTGTTCCATTACCTCTGTTCTGAAAGCTACACCTCTTCTTTTTTCCAAATTCTTTATCTGTATTTCATTTTAAAATTACATGCATTATTACAACTCTATTACCTAATTCACATGAACTATTTTTAATAGCTTCCATTCCAGATGACATGGACATCTAAAACCACTTGCATTTGTTTACTGACCTTCTTTATAGAGAGTACGCCCCTTAGTTTTGCCATTTTCAATTTCAGTGATTTTATCAGAATTTATCCTTCTATACAATCCTTTTTTAATAGCTCACTATCCATATGAGCTAGAGATCTACAAACAAGTGTGGTGTGTTCTTTTCCCTCTACTCTCACAGGTACACCTTCTAAGTTTTATACCAAATTTTGCAATTTTTCAAATTTTTGCATTTTTTAAATTTTTTTGTGTGTAAATTGTTTTCATTCTTTAGTGCAGAGGTGTCAAACCGGTTCCACGGAGGGCCAATTGTCTGCAGGTTTTCACTCTCACCTTGTACCTGATTGATTAATTAGGTCACTAATTGGTTAGTTTCTACCCTCACCTGGTTGTTTAGATCTGAACTGGGAACCAATTTATAGGGAAAACCAAAAACCTGCAGACACTCAGCTCTCCGTGAAATCAGTTTGACATCGCTGTTTCAGTGTATTCAGAATATGCTTGCACTGAAACCAGACATTTATTTAATTTCATCCATTTATTGGCCTAGTTGGAGCCATTGATCACAGTGCCTCTTACTCTGTGGACCTACTTGCAATTATTATTTTGCTCCAGTGGTTATTGCAATATATTGATGGAATTAATAAATAATAAAACACAATTATGTTAACATTCCTCACCGACAAATTATTTTCCTGTTGCAGCTTTTGTTTGTATTTCATTGTCACATTTGACTTAGTAGTTATAAATGTGAAACTCCGCTCTGGCCGTGGGTTTGAGCCCCGGTCATGCCACTGTCGATTGTGGCCGGGGTGTCTGGTAGGGTGGTGCATATTGGGCTGGTGTCGCCTTGGGGGAGGTAATCGGCATAGAGGATTTCCTTGTGCCACCGCGTTCCAGCAACGTCTCTGGCGGGGCAGGTGCCTCTGACCTGGCCATGCATATAAGGTAATGTGAGCGAGCGTTTCCTCCAATGTGTTGGCTCACATTGGAGGAAACTTCATGGTTAAGGGAGGGGGTGTAAAGAAGCAGACAGGCTGATCAAACAGGTTTCGGAGGAAGCCTGTGGCGATCTACGACTCTCCTGACTCCGCAGGGACTGTTGTAGTGGTGGCATATGGTGGGGTTGGGAGAAAAAGGGGGTAAAATATAAAAATTAAAAAGAAAATAATAATTATAATAATATGTGAAACTCAGAACATCATTCTTATTAGCATATTGTTTACTATTTGTTTATTCTGATATTTGACCAGTTACAAACTGTACTGCCTTGCAGTAAAAGTGGGTGACAAGGGTGGGAATGTTCAGTAATTATATTTATTGTCCGATTTCTAGCCCAAGATTTATGCAGAGGCCTTGATGGACGGAAGGTGGAATCTGAGGACCCTTACTCTGGACACTACAATTTGTTTACCTCTGCAGTGGTCAGACATGTTATGACGCCTGCACATTAACATTTAAAAATATTTTAAACTGGGAATGGGAGTACGCTGTCACAGTTGAAGGAAGGCAGGACACAAGGAGCATATGTATAGCAAGATAAAATCCTTTTAATTGTAACAAAAAAACAACAAAAAGAGAGGCAAACCGCAAACTAATGCACAACATAATTGGCACAAACAATGATCCACAACAGGAAGAGCAAAAAGGTTAACATAAATAGGGTCCCCAATTAGAGTCAACGCGGGTGCCTAGAGGCACCTCTGCAGTCCGACTCTGACTGTGGTCCCCAGGCGCATAGAGATGCCTAGAGGGCCCCAGCCAGGACCTGTCACATGCTCCACTCATCATCAAAATCTTCATCTTTTGATGTGAAATAGAACAAGACCAAACATGGACATAAAGAACAACTTTACAGTTAACTTATTGTTATTGTAAAAATGGTCACAGTTCAAAATTTAAAATGTAGTTGTGTTATGTAAACATTGCACGAATATTGGAATAAAAAGTTAAAGTTGTACCATTGAGAGTAGAGGGAAAAGAACACACCACAATTGTTTGTAGATCTCTAGCTCATATGGATAGTGAGCTGTTAAAAAATAGATGTTAATAAAGATACATTTCTGTAAAATCATTGAGATTGAAAATGGAAAATATAAGGTATGTAGTGTTTACAAGGAAGGTAAGTGAAAAAATGCAAGTGGTTTTAGAGGTCCATGTCATCTGGATTGGAAGCTATTAAAAATAGTTAATATGACATACGTAAAGGAGTTGTAGTAAAACTTGTAATTTTAAAATAAATGTAAGATTATGAATTTGGAAAGTATCAGAGGATTACCTTTAAGAAGAGAGGTAATGGAACACAACACACTTGTTTGTAGATCTCTAACTCATATGGATAGTGAGCTATTAAAAAAGAGTGGTTTCGAAAGATAAATTCCTGTAAATTTACCAAAATCTGAAATGGCAAATCTAAGGGGCGTACCCTTGACAAGGAAGGTCAGTGAACAAAATGCAAGTGGATTTGGAGGTCCATGTTATCTGGATTGGAAGCTATTAAAAATAGTTCATGTGAATTAGGTAACATAGTTGAAACAATACATTAAATTTTAAAATTAAATGCAGATAATGAAATTGGAAAAAAGAAGAGGTGTACCTTTCAGAAGAGAGGTAATGGAACACAGCACACTTGTTTATAGATGTCTAACTCATATGGATAGTGAGCTATTAAAAAAGAGTGGTTTCGAAAGATAAATTCCTGTAAATTTACAGAAATCTGAAATGGCAAATCTAAGGGGCGTACCCTAGACAAGGAAGGTCAGTGAACAAAATGCAAGTGATTTTAGAGGTCCATGTCATCTGGACTGGAAGCTATTAAAAATAGTTCATGTGAATTAGGTAATAGAGTTGTAACAACGCATGGAATTTTAAAATGAAATCCAGACAATGAATTTGGAAAAAAGAAGAGGTGCACCTTTCAGAAGAGAGGTTATGGAACACAGCACACTTGTTTCTAGATGTCTAACTCATATGGATAGTGAGCTATTTAAAAAGAGTGGTTTCGAAAGATAAATTCCTGTAAATTTACTGAAATCTGAAATGGCAAATCTAAGGGGCGTACCCTTGACGAGGAAGATCAGTGAACAAAATGCAAGTGGTTTTAGAGGTCCATGTCATCTGGATTGGAAGCTATTAAAAATAGTTCATGTGAATTAGTTAATAGAGTTGTAATAATGCATGCATTTATAAAATGAAATACAGATAATGAATATTGATGAAAGAGGTGTACCTTTCAGAAAACAGGTAAAGGAACAGACCACACTTGTTTGAAGGTCTCTAGCTCATGTGGATATTGAGCTATTAAAAACGTAAAGAAGGATCAATTCTGATATAATCACCGAAATGTAAAAGGGCAAATCTAAAATGTCAGTGACCAAGATACAAGTGGTTGTAGGTGTATATGTCACCTCTGTAAGAATCTGTTATAAAATTAAATATATAAGGTCTAACAACCAAAATATATGTAGAAAATTATAGTGTTGTTTAATAACACAAAAATGTCTGTACCTATGATTTTCCTTTACAGGGGCAGCTATTATTAGGTTGACACAAAATAAAACATTTTTTTAGTCGCATTGAATCAGTGGCATTGCACTTTCAAGACGGTCGCTAAACTACTGAACAGACATTAGACAGCGTTTTGCGACATTTTAGGGTCTGCTAAACGAAATGTTCGATTTTCGATAAAATCAAAGGGTGTACCTTGCTCTCTACCCTAATCCAGTTGTATATATTCCACTGTCGTCTTTGTACGATTTTTTTGGAAGAGGTATTGACGATCAAACTCCGAATATCAAACATAAAACCAAATTTACCCCGGTAAATTTGTGGTGAAGGGGTTACTGTACATTCATTTGCTATGGTTGAGTCTCCTTCGTTTAGGTTACATTTTTCTATTATTTATTTAAATAGTTTTTGTCTGTAAAGGTTTTTGTTGATCATTTCTTATAAGAAATAATATTTATTTTTTTGTAAATGAAGGGAAAAAGAAACCTTCCTGAATCTGTATATCTTCTCTTCCAAAAATATTGCAATGGGAACCGGGATTTGATAAGAACCGAATTCGATAAGTAGAATCAGAATTGGAATCAATGAAACTTGAAATGATAGCCAAGAATAGACAAGGTGACTTATCAATACTTTGTGTTTAGGAAATCATTTTTTGGAGAGTGGATTGATGCATCTAAACAAACCTGGTCCTGGTGAGATTTACACGGTATCAAAACGCCAAACCGGAGTTAGTTGAAATTACTGAGGTAAAGTTGGTTTTATATTCAGAGATTCAACAGACATTCAACAGAGATTCAACAGACATTTAAGGTAAACATTTACACGTGAAAAGCTACTTGCATTCTTCACTGATAACTATGAATGACTTATTCTATATTAGGTTGCACAAATTTTACAAGCCTTTATTTGATCAAACAATAAAACCTAGATTTTATGCACATTCTCTAACATTGAAAAACACGATTATATCGCAATAACCTTTTCATAAAGTATCATAGAAATGTCATTCCAAGTTCAAAATATTCAGTATTTGGCTGGACAACTTTTACAACCATTGATTTTTTGAAAAAATCATACTTAAGATTTTATACACATTCAAACATTGAAAAACGCTATTATATCACAATAACTTTTTAAAAAATGTACATAAAAACTGCACTCAAAGGTCAAAATAATCTATACTAGGGTGGACAACATTTACAACCTTTGACTTGATCAAAAAGTCACACCTAGAGTCTTCAAAATTCCACAAACTATGAAAAACACTGTTTTATCACAATAACTTTTTCAGAAAGTATCATAGAAACTTAAGTCTAAGTTCAGAATATTCTACATTAGGCTGGACAACTTTTACAAACATTGTGTTTTTTAAAAGATCCTACCTAGATTTTATACACATTTTCAAACATCCAAAAATGCTATTACATCGGGAGGACAATTAAAGGTTGTAAAAGTTGTCCAGCCTAATATAGAATATTTTGGACTTGGAATGAAGTTTCTATGATACTTTTTGACAGTTATTGTGATATAATAGTAATTTTCAATATTAGAAAATGTGTATAAAATCTAAGTGTACGATTAACATCAAATTTTGAACTTGGAATGAAGTTTCTATGAAACTTTTTGATAAAGTTATTGCAATTGCCTTATTTGTTTATCAATAATTTTTTTTATTTAAATGCACATGCTCACACTACTTTACACATTTATCCTGCACATTTGCACTGTTTTTACATTGTTACAATTCAACTGCTTTGTTTTATTATGACAGTTTTTTTTTACAAGGCATGTGAAAAAATTGAATTTGTATTTTTGTGGTATGATTTCTTCAAAAGAACCATGTTGTAATGAACATATAACCCTAACCCAAAATATTGATAAAAATATTATATACACAATGCAAGGCAGGCTGCAACAGGGGAAAAAAGTGTATTGCCTCTGCCATGCAGCTGGTGTGCTGACTGGTGGGATATGAGCGGGGGGACCCAGCACCTGGGCAGCGTGAAAAAGGTCGGTTTCTGCTTTTTAAAGCTGGTGCCATGCCAGATTGCCAATTTGCAAAAAAGCTATCATGCACCTCTTAACATATTTGGAGGCCTGCCGGTCTCCCTCTGACACTCTACTCTCTGGGTAGCAACCTCTCTATATCAAAATAGGTCTCGCCATAATCGAGAAAGACTGCCTACGATTTCTCTAGAAATTAACCTTTTTGGCAAATCAAAGTACATTTCCAAGCTTCCTAACTCGTGAAGTATGACTGAGGGAAAAGAGAATAGTGGATCGTCACAGTTTTATGGACCAGGAAGATGGTCAAGCATTCCCTTGTTGTTTCATTAAATTTTCATACAAAATTTGCAAACATGCAAGTAAGCAATATTCACAGGAGGACATATCCTTGGCAAGAGCGATGAAAGAGCTGATGAGCAACAGATGAGCTTATGATGTTCTTTCTCCACCCTGGCAGATCAGCCTAGTTGTTAATTATATTTCTTCAAATGTTAAACATATTCAAGTCTGCCTCTATGTATAGCTTTTTGAAATGGTTTCTTTTACACCAAATTTGAAAAATAATAGTCAACAAAAATAATATCAGAACACAGCTAGAAAGCTATATGGATAACAATTACAGTATATGCTATACTTGAAAGTTATAGCATATACTGTATGTTTGACTAATTAAGTGTGTTTGATTAATACTGTATGTTTGACTAATCATTGGTTGATTAAAAAAAGACCAACATGTGCAATACAGCTGCCCACCTTCCGTTTGTTTTCTCATGGAGTCCTATCTTGGTATATAAGGCAAGTCTTATCTTGGTACATGTCTTCTACATCCTGTGATTCCTGATTAAGGAACTGGTTTCTAATCTGGTCTCTATAGTCAGAAAACATTTAGACGTCATTATTAATTCAATAGATAGATATTCTACAGATGAAATAACAATTCCAATCACATGAATCAAGTGAAACTTTTAACACTAAAAGATGTATGCTTGTGAAATTTCCTTTTCACTATTAGGGTTTCAGCAGTTCACTGGTGAAACCCTATTTTGTTTGTTCTGGTTCATTGCATACTCTGTTGCATGTGTAGCAGAAAGCTTGTGTTTCAGAGCCTCTTTTCAGTGAAGTAAATGGTATAAGCAATTTAAAGAAAGCACAATTAAAGATCTGCAAATTAAATTCAAGAAAGTCTACAAACTAATCACAGGTAAGTCCGTTGTCAATTTCAGCAACCATGTGTGCAGTCTGCATTTCTATAAAAATCCATATCATAGAAGACTGTCCTACCTTACATGGTCAGCAGGCGGTGCATTTGTGCACTTCTCTGGAACTTGTCAATAACTGCAGCACTGTCAGGAGCCAGGAGTAACCCTTTCTGTGTAACCATCAACTTGAACCCCTCCAAGTGGTCTTCGGACATATTTCTCAGTCTAGTCCTGGAAAATAAATATATTTAGCCAAATTACTTGGCTAAATACAGCTCCGGAAAAAAATAAGAGACCACTGCACCTTTTTCTTTCTTTTTCAAAAAAGTTGAAAAAGGAAGGTTTTGAGTGAGGAACAGAAGGGTTAAAATTGCAAATTGAACACTTCTGTTCCTCACTCAAAACCTTTCTTTTCGACTTTTTTTGAAAGGAAAGAAAAAGGTGTAGTGGTCTCTTAATTTTTTCCGGAGCTGTATATTTAGCCAATAAATTTTTTTGTGCAGAGAATTGAAACAAATATCTTGGCAAATGTTACCTTGTAGCAACAAAATTTACATGAGTATCAAAAAGCTGAGGTGGGGTAAGCCTGAACAAAACAAAACAGGCCTTATTTGAAGTGTGTCTTAAAATCCACAATGGAAGATATGAATGGCGGAAAAACAGACTTTCACTCATATTTCGCCGGAGGCTATAATGGGGATAAGTCACTATTTCAGTCCATTAGTCTATGTGCATTGTGACCAGGTTTATTGCTAGCGAAGACAGATAGAATCTGTTGTTAGTTTCAGCTAAATGCTCCGTCTAGTTGACGTTCTTGCACTGTAGGTTGATGTGCACTATTGCGAGAGAGAGCTTACTTGTTCATACTGTATGATCACGACTGGTATCTGTTCCAGAATGTAAGACTCCCATGGTACTTGCATACATACTTGCAGAAAAACCTTTAGGGGTGTTTTGCTGCTTTTAAAAATTCTTGTAAAAGTAGCCTGTCTGAAAAGTCTACTGATTGGCTATGGCTGGCGCAACGGTCTGTGTAGGGTTCAAGACTGACAAATTGATGTTGCAAAATCATAGACCTACAGTATCTTGCAGTTAGGATTTGTTATCGTGGTTTGTTGCCTTGAAAAAGTACACTGTCGATTGTATCAATGTTTATCTTCAGTGAAGTTGAATTTTGTTGGTCTGCGTGGGCGGGCATTTCTTCTGTGTGGCAGAACTGGAAGAGCTGCCCGGCCATGCACGCAGCAGAGCTTATAGTGAACATTGCATGATACTAAGTTTTAATAACCCCTTTTACAAATGTGCTGTCATAAGAGGGATGGAACGAGCTAAACATTCAGTACAAAACAGTGATTGTGAGTTCTCCACACCAGAGTCAGACACTTTCAATTGGATCCATTTTGCTAAATACTTTTTCAACATTTATCCATTGATTTGTAGAACATTGTAGTCACTGGCTTGTTGTCTCTCCGTTGTGCCAATCGTGCAATTGGGGTGTTCTCTGCTGGCAATACTCGGCCCTCATATCAGGGTGGTTGCGGTTGGTTGGTGTCCCTTTGGTTGATGTTTGGAAATGTGGGTGGATTGACTTCCTGCCTGTTGGGCCTTGTCCAGGGCCTCCCCGGATAGGGCCACGGTGTCACTGGACCCCCCTGACTCAGCCCCAAGGTTTTATGCTGCTATATTATTGTGCTGGTGGAGTAGGGTCAGTTCTCCTTCTCCACTACAAATCCTTGTAAATCTAAGGAATGCATTCTCTACATTTTCCTTGTCTCCTGCTCTGTTTAAAGGAGGACATGGCCCACACCTCTGGAGTACCAGGCACGAAAGATTCGTTGCTGTCCCTGTCCAAAGTCCTCCTGGCTGTGTTGCAGATCAAGACGATACCTGACGATTCCAGCTGCCAGTCTGATAACCAGCCCCCCAGCCCCCCTCCACCTGTCCCTGTCCTTGTCCATCTGGTCATGCTTCTGACCTGGATTAGGTTTTATAGACTCTGGACACAGCCCACATGCATTTATTAATCATTACAACTTGTACTATTAAAATGTTCAAATGCACAGTCAAAAGAGGACTGGTCACCCCTCTGAGCCTGGTTCCTCTCTAGGTTTCTTCCTAGATTTCGGTCTCTTTTAGGGAGTTTATCCTAGACACTGTTGTTGCTTGCTCCTTGGGATTTCAGGCTGGGTGTTTTATAAAAGCACTTTGTGACAGCTGTTGATGTAAAAAGGGCTTCATGTGTAAATGTGATTAAGTAATTATTTGCATTATCAATAACACATTTTAATCAAATCCCTGTGTTAATCTTAAACTGTTGCATTGCAGCACCTGTCACAATCTCTGCACCAGACCCTGCCACTGTTGCCTCCATCTTCTCCCTGTCTGTCACCACTGACTCAGCTTTATCTGCTTTCATATGTATAAAATATAAACAACATCAAATCCAGCAGACAGCATGTTACAGAATGTTTGCATTCTTAGAAAAACATAGAAACCTGTTTTGTTCGAGTCACAATTAACCTAATCAATAGGCTCTTTATGAACATCTGCCCAATATTTCTATATGCTTGTAGCTTATCTCTCTTCCGCTCAGTTGCATTGTTCCACCTGTCATGGTATCTGCACAGGACACTGCAATAGCTGCCTCTTACCTCTTCCTGTCTGGCTTCTCTGCCTAAGAGTAGTTGCTTTATATGCAGAACAAAAATAAAAGACCATTAGCTTGATTGTCAATTAGCAGTACATATTGTTTTGCTATGAAAGAGGTCTGATAATTAACATGCGTTATGTTGGCTAAATATTCACATAAAACAAAGTGGAAATTACACCAAAGCGATGCACCCTGTTGACTGTGACGGAATTCAAAACCTGTTGCTTGCTATTTAGTGCTATATATTATTTTTTTTTATTTAACACCACTATTACTTGTTTTTATTACTATTTTATTATTATTACCATTGGTACTTACATATGTCCATGTTTTTCTGTTGTATGTGTCGTGTGCATGTGTAGTTGTGTTTTTCTCTTATGGAACAAAAGGGGGGCTGTTTTGGGGGGAACGGGAGAAAAAGCTTTAATGTGAACACTAGCCATTTTTTTTCCCTCTACTGTACCTGTCGTTGTCACCTGTCTGTTCAATAAAGAAATTATTAAAAAAGAAAGAAATCATGACAGCATATAATAAACATGGACAAATTGCATCAGCAAAGAGGAACAGTTTTCCAAAGTCAAAACAGACTGAAAGGGATATATGGACACTAAAGAAAATATTTGCTCAATGCTCCAAAAACTGTATGTCGTAAGTTTCACAAAGCGCTAATATATGGCAGGGCTGCTATTTGGAAACCGCTCGTATCCAAAACCAAATGCACAAAGATGCATATCTTGATGAAAGGAGTAAAAAACCTGGACTCCTGATCAATGGAAAAAGGTAATGTGGTCTGATGATGATTCTTTCACCTCTTTTCCTACATCCGGACAGGTTTACTGTACATTTGGAGAAAGCCGAAGGATACTTTCAGCACACAATGCCTCATGCCAACTGTTGAACATGGTGGGGGATCCATAATGGTATAGGCAGCCACCTCGTGGGATTCATTAGGTCCTATGATTGCTCTTCATGGTCATATAACAACCTGGTCCTCAACGCAAAGAAAACCAAGGAGCTCACTGTGGATTATAGGAAGTCTAAAGGCTGCAGTCACACCCCAGTTCTCATCAATGGCACTGAGGTGGAGCGTGTGTCCAGTTTCAAATTAATGGGTGTCCACATCTCCAAGGACCTCTCCTGGACCCTCGACACCTCAGCCCGGGTCTAAAAGGCGCAGAAGCGCCTGTACTTTTTGAGGAGGCTGAAGAAGGCCCGTCTGTCCTCCACAATCCTTGTGAAATATTACCGCTGCACATCTGACATCTGACTAACTGCGCCACAGTGTGTCCATCAGGGACCCATCACATCCATGCCACAAACTATTTGCCCTCCTACCATCAGGCAGGTGGTACAGGTCTCTTCGTTCCCGCACCAAGAGGCTCAGGAACAGTTTCTTTCCATCTACTGTAACCCTGCTGAACTCTGCGACCCATCACTTACCATACCCCCCCACCTCTCAAGGACGTTGTTGCACTACTCCCTTTGTACTACTGGACTCTGACACTGCCTTGCAAAGTCTGATAATGGAAGTGTTCAGTTGTTACAGGTACATGTCTACCTCAGGAACCTCACTGCTGCTAACCCTGCATTTCAGTTGCACATGCACCTTGCACATTCAATTTGCCTTCTATGCACAATTAGAATTGCCATTGCACTTGCGTTTTTCAGTTGTTACATACACTATACACTAACATACACTATACTTAAAACCTGCACATTTTCTGCCCTCCTCCATTTGCCTTAATCGCACATTTAGTATTGCCTTTTGTATTGCCATTTGTACTGCATTTTCCTACATTGCACATCTATACATTTCACTTGTAATATACATAAACTTAATACTTGTACATATTCTGCCCACTTCTGGTTAGATCCTAACTGCATTTCGTTGTATTGTACTTGTACTTGTTCAATGACAATAAAGTTAAATCTAATCTAATCTAATAGCCAAGGAATACACCAGATACACCTTATGGTACAAACACAGTTTATCCAGTATGATAATGCCCCCATACTGCTAAACAAATGAACGTTTGGTTTTATGAACATTAGGATGACATCAACTGCCCTTCCCAAACTCCACATCTAGACATCATTGTACCTTTATGGAAGTTATGGAGCGCAGAGTGTGAACTAAATTTCCGCCTCCATCAACCCTCAAAGAACTGGAAACTTTCCATCTGGAAGAAGGGTGAAATATCCCTCTACACAAAGTTCAGGACATGTATGAAACCATTCCAAGAAGTATTGAAGCTATTTTGAAGGCAACGTCTGGCCATACTTGTCATGGTTGAGAGGCAGGACACGAGGAGCAGAGCTATAGAACATCCTTTTAATTTCCTTCTTGTTAACAGAAAACAACAAAAGGAGAGTCAAACCATAAACTGAAGGGCAGCAAACACAAAGCTAACTTCAAACAATGGGTTGGGGTTAGGCAAACAGAACAACTTAGAGGGTCCCAATTAGCGACAACACGACGCAGCTGTCTCTAATTGGGGAGAACAGAAAACAGTAACGCAGAGATGCCTAGGGGCACCTCTGCGGTCAGGTCCTGACTGTGGCCCCCAGGCGCATAGAGATGTCTAGAGGCCCCTCAGCCAGGACCTGACACGGCTGTTTCCTTTCATTTGTCCACATCCTTTACATTTTTTAATCAAGCCTACCCTATCCCCATGTATTTTCCCCAGCAAGCCACTTATTCGTACAGTAAGAACATGAATACAATTTGTAATACTCTTGAAAACATGCTTATTTAATTACTGTAGGCCAACAGCATATACATTGTTAAGCACTGCAACTCTTGCTGGTCTGATGAGCCAGTCTCTCTGAGAAACATTTCGGCTAGTTGGTCTATGCCCTCTCCAAAATAATGTTTACCAAGCACAAACCCACAATGTCTGAAAGCTGTAATACTGCACCACAACAAAATCAATCTCAAGACAATTTTTAAAATTGATGTACATATTTGTGTAAATTCGTGTTAATTTTCTTTTCTGTATGATATTTTATTTCATAACACTGGAAGTTGTACAGCTGGGAGAGGGTTTGCGTTCAGGCCAAGGTAGGGCCAAGGAAGGGCATCCAGTGCGATAGCGAGAACAATTAATGAAAAATAACCAAAATAATAAAAAGGAAAAAAGTCCAAGGAGGCTGAGATATAGCAAATGATGGTTAAATCCATATTAAAACTAAAAAAAAAGAGGCAAGGTGTGCAAACAAAACCAAAAACAACGTAATGTTTCGGGCTTTATACCTTGTAACAATGGCTAATGTAATGGTTTTGTAATAACTTTTGGATTTTTTATGTAATAAAACCAGTTAATGTAATAACTTTTTCTGCTAAAAATGTATTGCGTTAACCGGGGTTTATTACATTAATCGGTGAGTAACAATCTTTTTCATGAATAATAGTATGAGTAATAACTTCAACTGATAATGTAATAACATACCTAAATCAATGTTTTTATTTACTACCTCCCTCAATTTGATTCATATTCCTGCTAATTACAACACAAACAAACATGCACATTGTACCCTAATTCTCATACATAGAGACACTCATAAGCACACATTAAAATGTTCATACATGCTCACACACACACACACCAAAGTATCTAAATCCTAATCTGTATAAATGTGATGGATGGATGTCTTTTGGAGCACAGGGGTTAAAACCAGAGGCCAAGTTTCGGTTGACCAATAAAGAGATCTTATGTAATGCTCTACCAAATGGCCTACAGAGGACAGGCTATTGTCAATTGTTATGCTCACCTGTTATCTCACAACTTACATTTTTACTTACAAATGTGTGTTTCTCCCACCAGGGTGATGCCATGGCAATCATGTCGTCCAAATACAAATAGATCTCACAGACATAAGAAAGGATGTGAACTGGACTGATCTAATCAATAAATAAAATGCATTTGCAAGAGATTATGCAAAGATACATATTAATTAAAACAATGTAATTTGTCTCATAGATTTGTAACAATGAGAACAATGCAGATAATCATTCTCCTGTTGTACACCCTTTGGGTCCTTTGTGACATGGTTAGTGACATGGACATCATGCAATGAATGAGGAGACCTATGATGTCGTACTGAACGTACCTAAGGGGGAATTCCATGTCCCTGTAGGAGAGAGATCAAGAACCCAATGCAATGCTCTTGTTTGACTGTGGAGCAACAGGGTCTGCAATCACAAAAATTGTGAAAAAGACTTCGTGATACAAAAGGTGCTGGTGCAAGAAAGCTGAAGATACAACTGAAAGAACATGCAAATAGGACAATGATCCCAAGCACACCAGCAAACCTACAACAGAATGGCTGAAAAAGAAAAGAATCAAGGTGTTGCAATGGTCCAGTCAAAGTCCAGACCTGAATCCGGTTGAAATGCTGTTGCGGGACCTTAAAGGGATAGTTCGGCTAAAAATCATATTTATCTAAAAATTCACTTACCAAAATTTAGTCTAGAATAGACATAGAGTCATTTTTTCCAACTATCCATTATTCAGCTCTGTCCCTGGCTGTAATTAGTGTTCTTGGCATCATCCTAATTCATGAATGGAAACTAATCGTCCCACTACGGCAAATCTGCATTGCAGGTGGAAAACTACTCCAAAACACCCCAAACTACATTTAGTAATCTGTTGCGGTAGCATTGATTTTTTTAACTGTACACTGACCAAACAACCAGCACTAGCGAACTATTTCCTACAGCCACTCACACAGCTTGTATGCTTTGGCCATCAGGGTGGGAGTGAACTTTAACTCTAGTGGTGTTGTTTAACTCAGAGAACGATGTTGTATTCCTCAAAAAAAGTGTTCACTTCAAATAAACGGGTTCTTCCTGTGAATACCGTTCAGTTTTATTCACAATTGCATCAATCCGCGTGTTCTTTCGGGAAGAGGTGTGTACGTCACAGTAAACAAAAGTTAGTATTCGCTATTTAGGAAGCAAGTTACCTATTTCGTCGTTTATATTCACCGAAGGACAGTCAACGTTTACTTTCCTGAGAGACAAAGGAAAATACATAAATACGACCAGGAAGAAGACTTTTTCCAGGGGATAGAACCTTAATTGTGTAACCCACTTATAGGGTCAATACATCAACGCTAGGTTTGTAGGAGTTAAGGGGAGACAATAGACCGCAGATGAAGGAACACAGACACCAGGTGTGAATGGTAGTATACGACAGGATATCTTCAGTGACAGAACACCAGGACATGCATTAATTTGTACACAAACACTAAATAATTCAGATACAAATAAAATGAAACAAAAGAAGACATTGTAAAGATACTATGTATTTTGTGTAATTCACGTAGTTACAGTGGATATAAAAAGTCTACACACCCCTGTTAAAATGCCAGGTTTTTGTGATGTAAAAGAATGAGACAAAGAAAAATCATGTCAGAACTTTTTCCACTTTTAATGTTACCTATAATGTAAACAATTCAATTGAAAAACAAACTGAAATCTTCGAGGGGGAAAAATGAAAAATAAAAACCTTACAATAACCTGGTTGCATAAGTGTGCACACCCTCTTATAACTGGGGATGTGTCTGTGTTCAGAATTAACCAATCACATTCAAACTCATGTTAAATAGATGTCATTACACACCTGTCATCATTTAAAGTGATTCTGATTAATCACAAATAAAGTTCAGCTGTTCTTGTAGGATTTTCCTGACATTTTTTTAGTTGTATCTCAGAGCAAAAGCCATGGTCCGCAGAGAGCTTCCAAAGCATCAGAGGGATCTCATTGTTGAAAGATTTCAGTCAGGAGAAGGGTACAAAAGAATTTCCAACGCATTATATATACCATGGATCACAGTGAAGACAGTCATCATCAAGTGGAGAAAATATGGCACAACAGAGACATTACCAAGAACTGGATGTCCCTCCAAAATTGATGAAAAGACAAGAAGAAAACTGGTCAGGGAGGCTTCCAAGAGGCCTACAGCAACATTAAAGGAACTGCAGGAATTTCTGGCAAGTACTGGCTATGTGCCACATGTGACAACAATCTCCCGTATTCTTCATATGAATGGGCTATGGGGTAGGGTGGCAAGACGGAAGCCTTTTCTTACAAAGAAAAACATCCAAGCCCGGCTGACGTTTTCAAAAACAAACATCCCCCAAAAGTCCCCCAAAAGCACGTGGGAAAATGTGTTATGGTCTGATGAAACCAAGGTTGAACTTTTTGGCCATAATTCCAAAAGGTATGTTTGGCACAAAAACAACACTGCACATCACCCAAACAACACCATACCCACAGTGAAGCATGGTGGTGGCAGCATCATGCTTTGGGGCTGTTTTTCTTCAGCTGGAACCGGGGCCTTAGTCAGGGTGGAGGGAATTATGAACAGTTCCAAATACCAGGCAATTTTGGCACAGAACCTTCAGGCGTCCGTTAGAAAGGTGTAGATGAAGAGGAAGTTCACCTTTCAGCACAACAATGACCCAAAGCACACATCCAAATCCACAAAAGCATGGCTTCACCAGAAGAAGATTAACGTTTTGGAATGGCCCAGGCAGAGCCCAGACCTGAATCCAATTGAACATCTGTGGGGTGACCTGAAGAGGGCTGTGCACAGGAGATGTCCTCGCAATCTGATGGATTTGGAGCGCTTTTGCAAAGAAGAGTGGGCAAATATTGCCACGTCAAGATGTGCCACGCTAACAGACTCCTATCCAAAAAGACTGAGTGCTGTAATAAAATCAAAAGGTGCTTCAACAAAGTATTAGTTTAAGGGTGTGCACACTTAGGCAACTAGGTTATTGTGAGTATTTTATTTTTCCCCCTCAAAGATTTCAGTTTGTTTTTCAATTGAATTGTTCACGTTATAGGTCACATTAAAGGTGGAAAAAGTTCTGACATGATTTATCTTTGTCTCATTTTTACGTCACTTTTACATCACAAGAACCTGGCATTTTAACAGGAGTGTGTAGACTTTCTATATCCACTGTACCCATGAGCACCCTGATCTCCACGGCATAGCTTTTTCTGACCAATGAACTGAGTACATGGTGAGTCCGTCACGTTTTCATGTTTTAAACAATCTCAGTAGATTCTGGAACAGAAGTGTTTTAACTCATAGTGATGTATTGCAGAGGAGGAAAAACAGGTTTCAGCATGGTCAGCTTCTACCCACTCGTACCTCAGTTGTTGATACTATACCAAACCTTTTATCCAGTTAGTTCAACGCGACAATGCATTTGAAATGTACGAAAAACTGTTTTGATTCAAAAAAAATATAAACGTTATAGAAATAATAACATGCTAAATTACTACGATTGAAAAATAATAATTAGCTAAGAATTTACATTTTGCATACGATTTTTCATGCTGAAATTGTACCCTTGTTCTTAGGAACAGAAATTCCTATAAAGTAAAAAAACTCTGAACCTTTTGCCAAACAGTGATGACAGACCTAGCAGATAAAACAAATGTGTAGAACAAATGCACCACTTTAAGTGATAAACAAAAACTACATGTTATGATGTGAACCATATTCTGAACCATAACTGGTATGTATATGCCCAAACTAGTCTAATACAAAATATGAATTGTGAAAAGTGAATTTCTATTATTCTTGTTGTAAATGCATATCCTTGTCAAAGGCAAAACATTAAGTAGCCACGTAAATTCCTTGCTAGTTGCAAGATTTACATTTTAGTAATTTAGCTAGTAGACTCCTGTGAAACTTTGTGCATTGATCTAGCTAGGTGGAAAAATCATCTAAAAGGTTTGTTATCCCATCAAAAACTGAGGTACGAGAAGTCGACTGTGCTTATCCATGTTTTTCTTTCTCTGCATCACTATGAGTTGAAACCAGTTGAAACTCTGGCGCTGCATGTTCCAGAATCTACTCAGATTGGTTAAAATGTGAAAATGTTACCTTCACGATGCATTCAGTTCATTGGTCAGAAAAAGCTACGGCCTGTCGGAGTCCTCATGGGTATATCCCCTTGCAAACACTGTGAAACGTACTACCGCAGACTGTGATTTACAAATAAAAATAATTTTGTCATAGTTCTAGCAAGATTTTAGGGACAAAACTCTGAGCTTCTGTGTTTTACGTTGGCAAGTGTAATTAATGAGTAGCATGATTCCAAATATCAAGTTGGTTACAAGTATGCACATTTTCTATACAACTACAAAAGTAATTACTAGTTTGGAGATCTTTTTTACAAGTGTGCAACATATTTTACAAATAAAAAACTTGTTGCTGTTTTACCTTCATAATTTTAATATGTATTTGAATTTATCCTAACACCTTTGGCTTCCTTAAATGTGAAGAGTGTGACTTGCTGTAATGTTTGGACAGGTCTAGATTTTTACAGTTTGACATTGTACCGTTTTGACATTGTCAATTTATTGTCTACTGTACTTTCACAGGCTTTGGCTAGTTGGCTGAAAGAACTCTTGGCTGAAGAGAAGTTGCAGTTTGCCGGGGCAACTGAGGACATAATGTCTGATATGGAGACTGACCCCGGTAGATTTTTGGTTTCCTCTCCTAGCTGGCGCTCTGCAGAGTTCGAGTACCAGATCAAATCAGCTGACGAATGAAGGAGAGCCAACCGCTCTTATGGGGAGAAGAGGCATCGCCAAAACAACCACCACAGCCCTACCCTGAACATCTGATTGCTCAGAACATTTAAAGAGAAGATGTGGTTCACCGGGCAACTGAGGACATGATGTCTGGTGTGGATACTGGATTTTTGGTTTCCTGATCAAATTAGCTGACCAGCGAAGGTCACTTCAACTGGACTGATTCACACACACACACACACACACACACACACACACTCAAGTCTCAATTGCTGCTACCAGACACTCTACTTTATATAGTTTTTAGTGTCTTTATTAGGGTGTAGTTATTTTGTTTTCCATTACTTAAAATGTTTTGCTATTTGTTTTTAGCCTTTCTATTGGTGCATTGCTGTGAGGTTAGTATTGCGTAAAGGTTTTGTTCACATTGACAATTTATTTTCTATTGTTACTCCTCAAAATCTGTACATTATTCCAAACTTTGGCCGCCAGTGTCCTTTTGAGAACTTTCTATTCTTGTTTTGCTGTGTGGGAACCTGCAAGCATTTCCACTTTAAACGTAACTATTTGCACTTTGTCTTTAATTAAATTGCTGTTTTAGTAAAGTGTCCCAATATTTATTTGATTTTAAAATATATATTGTAACATATTTTCTTGTAATCCTATTAAACTATTTGTATACTTTAAAGAACATTCTTTTGCTGCAACGCTGTGAGGGTACATACAAGCATTTTCTTGTGGAACTTGTTTACACTACTTATACAATTGTACATCTGTATATTTGTACACATTCATTGTGAGATACTGTATTTTTTGCACTTAAAAGATAAAAGGATTTTACTGGTATACGCTGTAGCTGAATAAATATGGGGGGTAGGAAAAAGAACGGGGGGATAAGGGGGGGGTTGAAGGGGGGGGGTTATGGGGTAAAAGTCATGAAATATCCTAATGTCTTTACTGGTGGACACATTAAAAGTCAAGGTCTGGAATTATTGCCAGTCACAATCCGCCCTCCATTGATATGGTAATACCTCACAGCGGGGGGGGGGGGGGTTGGGGGGTTGTAACAATGGTGAGGTTTGTGTGTCGTGATATGTCCTAATGCCCAGTGCTGGGGTTTCCTTAAAAGTAGGGAAGAGTAGAAGAATGTCCCATGCTGGAGCTGTTGCCAGTCAGGATTCTAACTGTCTTTGACTGTTGATACAGTATCTCACAAAAGTGAGTGCACCCCTCACATTTTTAATTTTGGTTTTACGGAGCTGTTGTCATCTCAAGTCCTTAAAACCTTCAGCAGATCACAAGCAGTGTGCGGCCTCATCCCGGACGGGCCCCCAAGTTGTTGAAGTACCGACCTAAAGTACTTCCCCGGGTTGGTTAATGAGAAGAGATTAAGAGGAGACAAAATCACAGTGCCGGCAATTATCTTTATTCATACAGATATATCTGGAGACAGTGTGGCATTCAGTCCAACAGAGTCTGACACAATCACAGCACACACAGTTCTTATAGCATGAGCCCCCTACCCTAGATTTTCCAGTTTTTTTCTGCTTTTCTGGTTCAGGGAGCGGTTCATACCATATATGGGTAAGATATACGTTGTTTAACACATCTTCTCATGGCAGCTGCCGTCTTCGGGTTTCCCTGTTGTTATTCCAACCAATCGACTTCTAGCTCCAGCGTCTTTTCCCTTATTTGGCATTCTGCCCATTTACTACCAAATACCAAACGGTCTGTTCTTGCTCCCAGCTATTCTAGTGAGATAAGGATCCTGTCACCCCCTCCTCTAATGCAGGTACAATGTTTCTTAGTTCTACTTAGCCTCTAGCAGACTTGCATGTTATCTTAATGCTATTGCCCCACAATTCCCCCTTTTGATATCTGCTGAGAGATCACTCCTTGGCATAGTGGCTCCACTCGGTCGGTGCCGCGTCCTCCGTTCCTTCTTCCAGGAGGGGCATCAAGAGGAGTGGGGGTTGTCCATCCGACCGCTCAATAGCAATGGATATCAAGCGCATGGCCAAGCCTCTAATGCAGGGTATACAACAGCAACCACACGTGACAGTAATAGCCATAAATGTTGCGAGAGATAGCAAAACAACATAATCAAACCATTCCATTTGCCAAACATCGAGGTCATCCATTCCTCCAGCGGATTGTCCACCCCGGAATGCTCATGCATGGTTTTGGAGAGGGTCCTCAACCCTTCTAATGCCTTAGAAACAGACCCGTCAGGAGCTGTATTGTTGGGAATAAAAGTACAGCACACATCTCCGAACATAGCACACACACACCCTTTTTCCCGCTAAAAGCATGTCCAGAGCCATCCTATTCTGGACTGCCATAAGCGCCGTAGGACTTAATTGCTCAGACAGTCCCTCGATTGCATCTCTGGTAAGGTTGGACAACCGAAGGACATTATAATGCACATAATTGATGCGATCAACATTCTTGTTAGGGGTTACCGGAAAAAACGCAGAGAGTATAGGAACATTCTCAAAACCGGCCGCAACCTGATCCGCTAATTTAAACTCATTAGGTATACCACGA